>JABUQX010099844.1:0-31892 GCA_015478945.1 Trachelipus rathkii
TATATATATTTATATAATATATATATATTTTATATATATATAATATATTATATATATATTGATATATATATATTATATATATACTTAATTATATTATTTTTAAATATTAACATATATTATATATATTAATCATATAATTATTAATTACCTGTATATATATGAAAAAGAGAAATAAACTCGGTGATTATGGTGGAAGAAATTAATATATATAATAAAGTTTTATGCAGTGTACAAATAATGAAACATAATAAAGTTATTATCATTGCATTGATAATATGAGAGATGATATATATATATATTCTCTACCATACTATACTACTATACTATACTTATATACTCTGTAACGATTTTTATGCACTACTCACTTTAATATAATACTACATTAGTGGATAGAATAAACTAATATTAATATATAATCAAACATTTATTTTATTATTATAATACATTATATATAAACAATACATTTTTTAGAGCACCAATAATATTAATTATATATAAACTTATTTATTATATTTAGTTAGGTTATTAATAAATATATATAAACATTAATATATAATATATATATAAGAGTATTAATATATAATAGTTAAACTACTTTGATCAAAATTGCAAATTGACATATATTAGATAGTTATGGGTACTACAGTTTTGTAAAGTATATATTATCCAAAATATAAATAGTGAGAATATATATATAATAAAATAATATATTTTTTATATATACTTATCACATAATATATACTATTACTCTTTATAAAATTATCGCTAATAGTGTAAAATTACTTAATATATTGTATATGTTGTTGCTCTGCTCTCTTCTTTTACCGTTCCAAACGTGAGAAATTTTATATATATATATAATATATATATATATATATATTAATATATATATATATTATACTAATATATATATATACTATATATATATATATAATTAATATATATAGTTATATTAATAATTAATATATATTAAATATATCATATATATATTAATATATAATCTGCGACATAAGGGAGCAGCTAGCTATGGTAAGATGTTGGTATTAGGAAAAGCTGAGAAGTATTATAATAATGAGGGTGATGATGCATGACTGAGCGGTATGCTAGAGCACGATGTAAATACCTTAATATAACTATAATAATATAATGTAATAATATTATTACCGTGGGTTAGCAGGACCTATATTCACTTGCTAAACTTGAGAAGCCCATTGACAAAGACTTACAATGACACATATCAATCATATATATTCTCACGTGGCTTATGTCCACTTAAATAATAATTCAATAGTACGAAGGTACGCATTTAGGTGATGTAAATAGAATATATTTGTGATTTTTATCAGGCCATGTCATTATTGTCGGGTCTAAATGGCATACTTACGCGTGAGAACGACAGCTGTTAAAGTGCATAGATACTACATATCAACTAAATGAACATGCCAGATGTCCAAGCGCGATATTATGAGTAGCTGTATCTGGCTGATAATGACCTTGAAGTTATAGAGAGAAATAACTAGGCAATAAATATGCATAAATCTTGAATTGAAAATGCTCTCTACCATTTTCACCTGTCAATTTCTAATGTCTTCTATAACTATGGAATTTAGTCAGTACGCGGAAGATGAAAGTCTATATATATTTCGTGTGTGTTTTCATGCATCTATAATTCCCAGTGTGCGTATTGATTATTCTTCTTAAAGATTCGAATTCTTTAGCGTACTAGCGATTATCAGATAATAATAATAGGGGGACTTTAGCTCATCTATACAATACTCTCAAGCTAATTGTCGGATAACGGATCTGTTCGGCGCCATCACAATATTAATATAGTTAAATATATATTATTATATATATATATATATTAATTATTTTATATTATATATATTAATATTAATATATTAATATAATTAATTTTAATAATATTATATTAATAAATATTATATATTATATATATATTAATATATATATATATAATTAATATATAAATATATATTAATATATATATATATATAAAATATATTATATTTAGAAATAATTATAATTACTGTAATTAATAATAATATAGAGATCTATATGATGTGAATTTATCTTTATATATTATTTATGAATAAATAATAATCAGAAAATTAGTTATATATATATACTATTAATATATAATATTATTATATTATATATAATAGTATATTATATATATATTAATATAATATATATATATAGTTATATATATAATACTATATATATATATCATATGTATTATATATATATATACATATTAATATTAATTATAATATATGATCTTTACATTCTTCATACGAACACTTTCATTAATCTCCACTTACTCATATGCAATAAAATATTTCATTTGATTATATATCTATTAAAATTAATATTATAATACGATAAGTTGAGCTTGAACAAAGCGATCTAATTCCCATACAGGAGTAGATATAATATTAATCTAGGGTGAGAGAGTAGGGCTATACTTAAGTCATGATGGACGGGTATGCTGACAGTATCAGAGATAAGATCGGTGGCACCCCCTCTATATATACTCACCTTAGCAACGTAGGCTGCACAGTCAGGGTATCTATTATCTATATGTACATATTCTGTTTACTTTTAATAGTACTATTTTTATATATAATACTAAGTTATACACATTTTAAAATAATTAACTCAGTAATATTTACTAAATTCAAATATCATTGCATGTAATTTTACCTAAATTTATTTATTAACTAAATATACACTATATATTCTTATATACCTGCATATTACACTCACATATCATTAATTCCTATTCGGAGGGATCCGATATACCGCTTTAGCTATTAACTTCTCATTATATAGTATGCTCGCCTCTAAATATACAAATCTATACAGAGAGTGGTTATTGACAGTATATATGTCTTTAGATAGTATCTAAATTTGAGAATTCTATATGCGAAATATATCACTATGGTTAGTGACCTCATTAACCTCATAATAATTCGTAAGCCCCTACTTTTCATACTACATGATATCTCATAAAAATACCGTCTAAGTTCCACTTTACTTCTATTAGAGAGTGAGACATCTTATTAAATAGCTTTATTTTAATAACTCATTACAAACCTAATCACGACATCAGTATTGCACATTGTAATTTACATAATACATGAACTATCTATATATCTTAGTCAATAATAGAATTTGTATGCTGTGGTATAAGAATCATATAGTCATAAAGGATAACATATAAGTATATACTTTTATATAGCAAGTATTTACTAATTAATGAGTCTCATTTTTTAATTATAAATATAGTATTAAATGTAATATATTATACAATAAGTTTGAGTGAGTGTGATTCAACTAGTTAGTTTATAATCGAGTTGCTGAGTGAGTAAAAAGCTAATTAATTTGATGCACATATATTTATAATATATATAACATATCAGATTAATGAACCTGTCAAAAAAGATTCCCATCATTTACTCCATAAACAAGATTCTAACAACTATTATAGTACTATATAAAGAGCTTCCTTCCATAAAGAGCTTCCTATTCCCCTATTAATATATTATATGAGTAAGTTTACCTCATTACATAAATAACTTATAGTAATTAAAACATTAGATTAATCCAATACCACATATATAGGACACATTTTATTTTACCATTATGTGGACTTTGATGATGTCCCTGTATTACACTAACTATAGACACATTTATCCCACAAATTATATTGCTTTATATCTCGTGAATTTTAGAGCCATCTTTTAGTAATTATTATTATACCTTTATAATATATTTCCTTTATTTACCATGAATTACTTACTTATATTCAGCCTAAATTTATTAAATAAATATATAGTGACTATCACTCGATACACTTTTCTTTTAGTGTAATTACAAATCAATTTATGGGATGTTGTGAAATACACTATTCATACAATATCTTGAGTGAGATCAAGATTTATCTCTTCATCTTATTATATTCTATTTTATTTATTATCATCAGTTATTCAATTAGGATAATATATATAAATACATAAAAAACCTGTTTATTATAAATGTATTAATTTATTATTATATATTAATCAAACTTTAATTTTAAGTTTATAATTATACTTTATTTATGATATTATATTATTTATAATTATATATTATAGCTATGATGAACTATATACTAAATAATCATATTAAATGATTATGATAAATCATTCAACTTAATATATAAATATATAATTTATGAAAAGTATATATTTCCTTATAATTATATATATATAATATAGTACTTTATTTTATTTATAATCATAAATATATTAAACATACATCATAATTTATAATATAAATTATCATATTTATATATTTTTTCATACAAGACCTTGAAGATTCCATTATACTTAGGATAATCTTAAAAGAGAAGTGCATTTACTACAATAAATTGCATATATATATGATTAATAAACTTATAAAACATAAAAATATAATTTTGATATATGTATTTGGAATTTCAAATAAACGATTAGAGCTATAATTAATATGCAAGAGTAGGTCATTACGTGTCGTGCTAGAGCTTTAAGTAAGCGAAATCCGGGTGATTAGTCAATTTTATGTTGAACACATGATATCTTATTTATGAATTCTTGCACAAGAATTAATCTATAATTATGACTTTAAGTGTAGCCTCAAACTTTATGAAGGTACTCGAGTGAATTGAACATGTGGAAGCGACTTCTACACTTGGAGGAGTTATACAATGTGAATGAGCTTACATCACAATAGAATATAAATATAAAGACTCGATAGTAAGCTCCATTAACTTTTAGCAATTAAAAGTCAATAGAGAAGCGCATTATGTTCACTATATGTAGTACTGGTATAAAGAGTTAACATGCATCAACACTCACTAACACAGAGAGTCACACATATTCACTATCTACTATATATATATACGAGAGTAGAATAATTATTTCCAAGTTCGACTATGAGTTACACTATAGATATCTTTCTTCTCCATCGTAATTTTTTATAATCTTCATTAATAACATAACATTGCACAGGCGATAATCTTCATTAATAACATATTGACATTGCACAGCATATGCGTGATCTATTTTCCTCTCGTTGTATGCACATCTCTCATGTTTTTATTCTTCCTCTTTTTATTATTTTTTGTATTTTTATATTATCTTTTATATGGTATTTTATTTTTTACTCTCCGAGAAACTAAACTTTTTTTTTGCTGTTCTTGTAAATTTTCTCATTTATCTCTTTCTCTATATTCGATCATAAAATTGTTGTTTCAACACTCCATTTTATTCTTTCCCGTATTAATGTGTATGAATAAGTTTAGATGAAGTGTCTCTGTGGTTTTATTGGAGAAAGTATGTTGTGTCAAATATTGTATGTTGGGCCAGCAAACATCTGAGCAAATACAGACCTTGCTGGATAGATATTCATGGCTATACCAATGATTAGCTTAAAATCTCGTTATGAAGTTATAATAGTTATATATAATAATAATAGGGTGCAGATTGTCTTCTTCTTCCTTCTCTTTTTCGTGTTTTACTCTTGAACTACAACATTTATAGCATTCACTTGACCTAGGGAGATATCTAGAGCGATATAGTATATTAGGAAAATAATATATATAGAATTTACGACCACACCTTGTCCATACACAATTCTTTCTCGCACCATTTAACCCAAGCACATTATTTCTCACAATCAGTCTTTTTTCTCTTTTCTAAAATTAGTCTGATTAAATTATTTTTTGTTATAAAACACTCATCTTCTCTGCCTTTGTAATCTTCTTGGTGATTAAAATTGTGAATCGCTGGAGAGATGTCGGCGTGGGGAAGTGGTGTTGGTTGGGAGGGAATACCTATGAATTTTTTCTTACGATTATTTTAGGCTTTGTTGTGTGGTGTGCACAGAGGGGTAAATCTTTGCGAGAAATAATTTCAACGCGTATTAATTTTTATATACTATCATTCTATTATATTAATAAAATTTAATATGTGTTACTCAAGTATATTTAAATTTTATTAAAACTAAGAGGTGCCAGATGGTAGGAAATCTCTAAAATGCCATTATAATAGTAGATATATTCAATGATTATAAAGAGCTAATTTATATTAAGATAATATATGATATATTAATTATATTAATGAGAAACGGTAAATAAAAGATTTTAATTCAATATTAAGAATATTATATATGCACTATTAATTTTAGTAATTCATAATGAAGATATTTTTATCAATATAGATGAATGCAGATTCAATGAGAAAATTTTTTATCATCAAATGTAGTATATAATATTATTGCAATTATTAATATTGTTAAATCTGTACCTGAATACAATACTAAACAAACTATGTAGATTGATGCATTTAATTTTGTTAAAGAGCAGAGAATTGATAGTATTACGATGCTTATTGATAGCCATCGCAGAATTCAAAAAAGGCATGGAAAAGATTTGGTTATATAATTCATGTTAAGAAATCTCATTGACTTTTAGATTCTATGAGAAATTTTACTCAGTTTACATAATTATTGGGCGGAGGGGTATGAACATACGTAAGACTCAATGAGAAGAGTTATGGTACTCGGGATTGTAGATGATACTTATTCTCAAAAGGAAACATTTATATACTATCTTATTTATTTTGAGTAAATTACTATTTATTCCTATTATATATATTAGACTCTCAACCACAAAGGATGTATAAGGCTTGAAATTCTACTTTCTTTTTTACCGAATATCATTTTAAGCATGGCAGTCAGTATCTTAATTCACAGACAATCAATTTAAAATCTGTTGCCCATCTGACACTCTTTCCAAAAAATCTTGGGGCAGTCAAATAACAATTTGGCTTAATCAAAAATAATTATATATTTACATAGCATCCATTCAAAACTGAAAAACAATTACCAACGACCCTGTGATTTCTAACGAAAGAATGGAATTAAAACTTGCTGGGAATTGATAGATCTCGCTCAAGAAGAGCCAAGTCATCTTTAAAGCAATAAAAATGTTATATCTCGTTGTCTTTCATCTACAAACGTTTCAACATCCCAGAAATGAACTATGGACATTGAAACGTAATCCAAGAATTACTGCAAGTAGCGACTCTCTTACATATTACATATCACAAGTTATTATTAATCTTTATTACTTAATTATCTCCATTAATATGTATCTATCTATGTGTCTATATTATATATCTAATTATTTTATTATTATTTTATTTTTCATTATTATTATTCACGTGTTACAGCAGTTTTATTGAGCTAAAATATATTTGTTTTTAATTGTAATTTATTATTTTAATATTATTATATATTACTCGTAAGTTATTGATTATTTATTATTGATATTTGATAAAGAATGTTCAATTTAATTAATATTTTATGGATTATTAATAAAACGCAGCATGCAATAATTATTATTATTCTTGGGGTCTATTAGTTATTAATTAGACTCCGGTGTATCGATTATCTTCCACATTATAAAGTTATCTCACTGTATTATTATATATTTACACTTATTGTAGATAATATATATTTTAATTAATTATTATTAATGTAAAGGATATTATTTATTATTTCATTCACTTATTATCTGCATTCATTTTTATGAATAGTGTGAGTCTTAGTTATTCTTGCTTGAGTTGTACTTTAAAGAATAAAATACTGTTGTTAATATTTATTGTAATCAATTTATCACTCATAATTATTATTATTTTTATGTTATTATTATTTCTATTATTATTTATTCATTATTAACTCTTTGTTATAAATGACTAAATTTCTGATTTTTGATTTTTGTCGCAGAGTATCTCTAATGGTCTTTCAGTTTTTTCCAGTACATATTGTCCTGTTTCTCTATATATGTTAATTTTATATATATTAGTGTTATTTTGTTTCGCATTCTAATTACTAATATTATTTTTGATATGTTTATTTCTGAGTGATACTATTTCCTAATATCACTTTTATGTTCAAGGCTAAATGTACTTATTCAATCTTTAATTATTCTATTATAATACTTTATCTCAATTTGGTAGGTTGGTTATGATGCTTATTTTCATTTCTCAGTTACAAATTGCAGACAGTAAATTTAGGCAAGCCAGTAGATCTTCAAATGCTTATAAATATAGAAATTAGAACACTTATCATCTTCTTAACAAGCACAGGTTTTATATAAACACTATTTCTTGCAATCACACATGTAGGCACGAGACGGAAGTTACTATCATTCACTCAGACCTAATATTATTGCTTTCATTCTATCATTATTATAAGAATAATCTCAGATCCGTTATTATGCAATAAAGGAACATATTCATTAATTCATTATTTTTTAATTTATTATTTATATATATGATATATATTTTTTGATTGACAATTTGGAGGATCTAGAATATCCCAACTCTATCGATTTGTCTTGGTATTAATTTATTAAGAATATTCCATTCAATACAATCTTAATTATACTTTAATTTCATTTAGTGAATTTCTGAAATCCGCTTAGTCCCGTATAGAGTATACGTAGTAAATATATTATACTTAACTATCATTTCACTTTATCTGCTGTAATCTCGATCAACTTCATCTTTATTCTAATAAAATCTGTTATTTATTATCCTTTTTCATCTCTTCAAATTTAATTTTACCGTTTATGTATATAGCCATCTCCTACGCAGCGAGGAAATCGTTATTAATTTATTGAGACATCTCCCTATATATATGGGCTGCTAATTGTGTAAAACTTACATTGAGATCGTGATTTTAACTTCATTTATTTAATGAAATTATCCAAATAACCTTTTGAGTGTATTATCTGTTTCCGATGAAATGTGAGGTCTATCTATCGAGTAGTGTGTATGATTCATTGCATCAACCGATTGGTGATTCACTTCAATTTCTTGTATTTATTATTTGATGATATTAGCGTTATTTTCTGATGACTGTTTATCTCTCTCTTTTCTTTGTTCATCTTATAAATTTATCATCAAACAAAATAATAGATTTTTGTTTATATTATCTTATTATCTATTACCTCTTATTTGTTCTTGCATCTTATCTTTTTTTCGCATTATCTTTTCATAGTTGGATTTATTTGTATACTAAAATTACTCCTCTTATATTAAATATATCTATTGGATTATTAAATTTATATTATTAATTATTTATATATTTATTTAAATATTATATATATAATATTATCTAATTATTATATATTAATTTTAATTATTATTTAATTAATTCATGTTTAAAGTTTTATTATATAAAAGTTATCATTATTTATATTTATGTTTATTTATATTGTATGATATATATATTAATATTAGTATTATAAATTATTTAATTATTATTTAATTATTTAATTATTATATTCTTATTATTATAATTATCTATTATATTAATATTATTATATATTAATAATAATTTATTATTAATTAATATTGGTTATTAATTAATTATATAATATTACATTATTATTAATTGAATTCATTAATTATTATGTAACACACTTGTCACTGTAATTTTATTATCTTAATTATCTATGTATTATTATTATTAATTATTATATTAAGATAGTTATATAATTATTAAAATTAAATTTATATATTATTATTTAATTAATATTATAGTATTCAATTTATATCTATATAATACTTTTGTGATAGTTATTATTTTTAATTTTTATATTAATATCTATTTGCGGTTTTTCTAGTATCATAAATATACAATATTTGTTTTTTTATATATTATTATTATGTTAGTTATTTATATATTTAATAATTATTTAAATTTTATATTGGTTATAACTTTAATATAGCAATTTTTTAATTATTATATATTAATTTATTAATATAATTATAATTTATATTATCATTATTATCATTATCATTTATATTATTAATTATAATTTATATAATTATTAATTAATTATTAATTAATTATTATTAATTAACCTGTATTATATTATTATTATTTAATTTAATTCATTATTTTTATTAATTATATTTATTATTAATATTAATTTAAATTAATATTATATTTATTTCATATTTTGGTAGAATGGTATATCTTCATTTTTTCCTTTAAAATTAATAAAATGATCAATATATAATTTAATATTTATTTATTATCTATTGTTTATTATTTAATAAATCTCAGTTTTAAAATATATATTATTAATATATGAATTATTTAATTATTAAATTAATTATTAATTATAATCTAACACAAAAAGTGTGAGATTTATTGTTATATGTTATATTGTTATTGTTATATTAAGAAATTAGAGTTATTTAAATTAATTATTATTTATTATTATTATTATTATATTTTATCTTATTATTATTATTATTAGTTTTAAGTATTAAATAATTTTAATATTTAATTATTTACTAAATATTTTTATATATTGTTTTTTTGTATATTAATTTATTAGTTATTATTTGAGTTATATTTAATTGTTGTTTTAATTATTTATTTTAATTCTCTATGTGCCATTTTAATGGAATACCTAAGGTCGTACTTTACAAACTATTACTCAGAAGATTTCTAACAGCTAATCATCAATTAATTTATTATTATTTTTAATTTCACTTATTCTCTAAAAAATTAACATTATTAATGAGGTATTTCTCACTTTATAAATCATTATTATAGCTATTAAAATAATTTTAATTAATTATTATTCTTCTAACGTATTAAATAAAACTATTACTATTTCTTCCAAAGACCATGAGATAAACATGAACCTTAAAATTTTTTTAAGTATAACTTTCTAAAAAAAAGATATAAAAAAATTGGATCTATTGGACATTAAAAATCAAAATACTTCTCTTCTTTCACTTCTCTCTTCTCTCTTCTCCTTCTCTCTCACTTTCTGCTTCCATCCTCTTACCTCTATCACTAGCAGCTCTCTTCTCCGCATGGCATCATCCAATCTGCCATTTAACTCTTTCCCCGTCTAAAGTTGCACACATCTTCGCTCCTATACAACCTTGCTTCTAATTCACATTAGACGATTCTGGAGCATACATCAGTCTCTACCTCTCCTTAACAACTCATCTTATTCGCCTAATATCTTGTCAATTATCTTCCAAAGATCTTTTAGTTCTGCTCTCTCTCACTTAACACCTCAAAAAGCGCGTATCGGCCCTGATCGGTATTTCCCTCCTCGTTATCTAACAACCTGTTCTTCTCATCTTCTGCTCTCGCCGAGGTTAATCCTGGCCTTGGATAAGACATGATCCGTCTCTCTTATCATTCAAGCTTTGATCCACCTCTCACCCTCTCTTCGTCGAACGTTCTTCGCTCCATTGCAACTTGTTACCGAAAAGAAGCGGTACCACCTCATCTCCTCTCCCCTCTCCAACCCTCAATCAGCTTATCGTGCTTCATCTTTTTTGCCTTCATTTCTGTTCTTTTCTCTTTTTCAGGAAGTTCTCTCTTCTTCAAACTCCATAACCTCTGAAACAGGGCAGACTATTTGCAATCATCTCAATTCTTCTAATCTTATCTCTTCTGATCACAAATATATTTTTTCTTCGTTTGAAGCTCTCATTTGTGAATCGTATTTCTCTTCTTCTCTGATTTTGGTCCATCCGTTTGGGCAATCAGCGTTAATCTTCCGCGCTACGGTTAGTATATCCGCAACCTTCGATAGAGTCTGTCAACAAAGCCTTTGATTTTTAAACTTTCCTCCTTCGGTAAATCCTTTTTTTGCTGACCTGTCTCTCTCTCTGATTTCTTCCGATCGGTCCATATCTATAGCAATATAGATCTATACATAGATCTATTTGCATACCTTTATTTCATCACTACTATGCATTAACACACACCCTCATGCATACCCTCAAATAAGACCCTAGTGCACTCAAGACTTAGTTCCTTTACCATCCACGCAAGGTTTAATTGCAACAGACACCTCCTACCATCACACCATCACACTTTCCTCACAACTCTGCATCATACCGTTCCCTTTCATCCACATTATCCTAAATTTAAAACAGATACTTTTCCAATTGGCTCAACATCAACTAACACAACCAAGGACTGTCTCACTTACCATAACCTTATCTCACTACAAACTTTCAAAACCCCTCCTTTTACAACCCCTGCCAAATTCCCTCAACAATTCTTCAAACCTTTCAAATTCTCCACACAACCAAATCATCTCGAGTAGAATAGGTAGGGCACACTCCACTCTCCTCCATTCACCAATCATTCAAATTAACTACCCTCTTGGGGACACTCATTTTCAAACCCCATCCATATACCAAGTGAATAACAGGAGACATAAGATATCCCTGCCTCACTCCGCAATAATATTAACCAATCACTTCAACTCACCCTTACACACAACTCACTATCGTCATAACATACTTTTGATTCCATCAGAAGCCTAGAATCAAACACCATAAATATCACTAACATGGACCTAGACTTCCCTATTATACTATATACGTCGTTGCAATCCATAAAATTCTTTATACAATTTATCCTTTTCTCTCTCTCATTTCTCATTCATTTTGTTCATGTAAAATTTGATCCACAACATCCTACACTTCTGAAACGCAGCACCTGGCCCTGCTTGCAACTAGTACTTCCTTGCTTTAGAAATTAACCACTAACGCTCACAGCTAGGTGGTGAGGGTAAAGAGGGTGTGTCTGTCTCTCGTAAAACGACACGCCCCAGGTCCCTCGAGAGGAAATCCTATTCAAGCTCTCTCGAAAGCGAGGGAACTACTACGAGAAGTGGTCGAAGGCGTTACAATGCTCTTTCTGAACCGCAGATGTTACAGGATCAGGTTGACAAGATGAGGACTCGCCTGCAGGCCATGACCTTCTCCCTTGACCCTTCAGGACCAGTTCCTGAAATAATTATCCCAGAACGCTCAAGAAGGTGAGATTATAGAAATATTCTCTAATGAATCACATCTTCAGCATTGGTGAGATTTGAAGTTTTATTTGTAATTCTATTTTATGTCCATTTCAGAGTGGATGGTAAAGATTTTAGCAAGAAATATACTTCAGGTATGAAGTTTCAATATTTTAGCGTGTGTTCTATTCTATAATACATTTTAAATTGCTAGAGAAGTAAATTTGCAAAAAACCACTTGAATTTTAACTATTCTTAAATTTTAATTAAAATTTATTATAAAGGTTCATTAGATCTACCTCTTTTTAAGCAGATAAAAATAATAATAGTTATTTGCAATTATTAAAAATTATAATATTATGTTATTATAGGAGATTATATCAGAAGGATGCTTAAGTTTAAATTTGATATTATTAACATGTATAAGAGTATTACTGACAGGTCCAAAACACTTGTCCTGCGTTGAGTTCGCAGGTTCAACTCCCCAATGGAAGCGTAGAGCTATGACTCGTTACCCTTCCGAGGATCCAAACAAGTTGTCCGAATTGAGCCGAGAAGAATTGAAAGATGCTGAAGCTTCCGCTGGTAGGTCCATGATAACCATTTTCTGATCTGGGATACATACGAGACATAATACTAGAAGGAAGTCATCAATTACTATATTTTCAAATTAGTGTAATATTACAAGAGGTCAGATTTTGGTTCTCTAAGATCTAAGCTAAAGATCGAGATGGAATTTACTTATGAAGCTGTGTATGGAAGAAATATTTGTTTAATAAGTTTTTTTTCATACTTAAAGTATTTTAAATTAATACCTATCATCAAGGATATGCATTTTTCTAACAAGATTTGTAATCTCTTTTTGTTTAACACACAAAAAGAGGTTAAACTGCTTTTAATGTTTACGTATTTGTTTGTTGTAATTCCAAATACTTATTTGTACTACATGTAACATCGGTAAAATGTCCCTTATAAACACATGTTTGTTGTCCTTTGTCTTAATTGTTTTTTCTGAGAGGTTGTGTACCATTTTTGTTTCAATGTTTTTGTTACCTTGTGAAAAATATTTTCGAAACTGTGGCTTCAAAGTGATTACATCTCGATCATTATTTTGAAAAAAGAAAATATATGCTTCTTGCCGTTGTCATAGAGATAATTATTTCATCATTACCTTTTTTTTATTATTTTCGTTAATCATTTTGCCAATTAGTGTGCCTTGGTTAATTAACTTCATTGTTTCACGAGCTAAATGGTCAATAAAAAAAATTTGACTTCCCTCTATATTTTTCTTCATTAATCAATAACATTTCATTCTCAACTTTGAAGTATGTAACAATAACATTATTATTAACAAATAAATGAATTATTAAATACCATCATGGTATTATACAAAGAATAATAAAAATAATGATCAAATGACTATTAGCTCGTGAGACTGGCCTAATTATTTATTGTTTCATTTATTTATTTTTTTTACTGATTTTGCTTTTAAATTATGTATACTTAGCTTTATTATTAATTTTATTTAAATGCCAATTATTATTATTTTTATTAGTAGTGAGTCAAATATTTTTTTTTTTGGTTCGTTAAGTGAGCGAGGCACACAAGTTAACGTCCTAAAGATTATAATAATGGAAGTGCACTTTTTAGATAAAGGCAAGAGGTTTAAACTCCTTAAATCCATTATTGGAACACTCGAGTTAAATTTTGAATCTACCAGCGGTGGTGAGTTTAAAAAGTCAAACACATTGGAATATTAGTTTCCTCTATAAATTTATTTCAAATTCTCTTTTAAATATCTTCATGGACTCAATTCGCGACATATAAGCAAATATTCTATAAATACAAACCCTAAAATTAATTAAATTTCCTTAAATATAAAACCTACCTTACGTTTATAATAAATCCCGCTTCTATTCGAGTAATCTTATAGCCTTGGAGTTGCAAGAATTGCCTCGACTAAGCGCTCGCAAACATCATCAATATCCTGAGGATGAATATATGAAAGATAACCTTAGGATCAAATGCCTCTCTCATTACAAGACCACTCGTACTGCCGCCGGTAAGTTGGAGAATATTTTCACTCACAAACTTCGTGAGTGTATCTCTTGATTGATTTAAGATAAACAAAATAATTAAAAAAAATGTATATATATATAAATTGAAACAAAAGAGAAAAAACATTTTAAAATTATAATTGTGCCCTCACTTCTAGTTAGGATATAATTAATTATTTTTCTTTTAACATTGCTCTCTTAATGATTCTTTATTTATTTCCTTTATTATTATTTGCGAATTATTTCTATTTTTAGTTGCGCTGCTTATTTTCCACATTTTTTTTGTTTTCGCTAAAACGAAAGAACGCGTATAACGTGAATTGACATGAATAGAAATCATATTATCAAAGGTATTATGTCTCGTTCCTGATAATATATTTGTGCTACATCATATGAAGTATGTAAAGGTTTCGTAAACCAGAACAATCAGATAAACTTTAGACCAAAATCTATAAACATTATTGGTATACATTTTCAAATTCTGTAGAAAAAGACTGGGTAATACATGATCCGTAATTATTATGAGACCTATAATACGGATATAGACCGGACCTACCCAAACAAATAATCTGAAATATTTATATAGACCTAGAACGATGAGATAACTCGGAATTATATTATAATATAATACCACCTATACCATAATAATATATATATATATATTTCATAGTACTCACATATCTAATTATTAAGTAGGGTTTAAAATAACCGTAACACAGCCTAATAAGATTAGGGGTCTTCTGAGAACCTATAGTATATTATTCCAAAACTGAAATAATCTTTACCTATAAAGTTTAATAAATTAAATACTATCTAAGTATAATAACCCTTATACATAATTAAAGGTATATACAATCGTATAATTAGGTAATATTAAATAGTACGTACACACACTTACAAAAGGAGTAGTGTTCACCTAAGCACCCCAAAAGAGAGGAGAGAGAATAGCGTATTAGAACAAACAAATCCGAGTTGTAAGTAAATACATATTCACTCAATGCTCACTTAATGATAGTAATATCCCTCGATACAGAAAAGAGTAAAAATATATATAATTAAATTATGAGAGAGATAATTATATCATAATATTCGTATTCTTTTTATTTTATAAACTTATAAATTTAAAATTTACATTTTTACAATACCCTAAAGCAGTAAATCACGTAATCAAACACTATCCAACCACCATCCATCATTATGAGTGTTATGAAGAGGAAGGAGTTGGACATAATTACAATTTCCAAAGTATCTATATTGAATCTCACTGTTGTATTAAGTAGTCAATATATCATATCTTAAAATAGTATAACGTTTTAGGACATTAACTATGTAAGTAAGGTTAATAAGCACTATATATTCAATAGAGACTCAGTTCATAGACCATTCATCGAGCCTCTTTCCTATCCAATTCAGATGATAAAATAAATAACATGATGAAATAAGTATGAGTTAACCATAAAATTGAATTTAGAGTTACTATTTTTCAGCGAGTGAAAGTATCCAGTTAATATTGGAGAACTAAGTTACTGAAAGATAGGTTTAATATAGAATTATGAATTCAGGGCTGATCACGGAAAAGTCATACGAATATTATCATAATATTACATAAGTATCATCAGCACTTACTACGACTCCTTAAGACTTTCAAAATCTATAAAGATTTCGAGCTATGTTAACGACTCCGAGATCCGAACTCTTAGCATCAATTCGAACCTCTATGATATAAAACACAAACCTAATCGACAGAGACAACTCCCACTTCACGACGCACAGAGTACACTGTTTAAACAAGTACTAAAACAAATTAATTCAGTATTATCACGCACTTTCTCAGCAACGACTCCAGTATATCGAAATTCTCTAACACATACTGACATTCAGCCATATAAACGTTTTAAAGAGTTATAGTTCACACAACTTTTGTCAAGCATGTGTCTCATAAGAACACTAATAATCTAATGTTTTTATAGTTTTTCATAACTATTTTACCTATTTTGGTTGATTACGACTACAAATACAGTTTACCATTTATGCAGAAGTTGAATAGATATAATTATATATCCATACACATTTGCACCAATGAGTATACGAACTCTTACTATCAACAAATGTAAATTATCATCATTAATCAAGTTAACAGAAAGCACTAAACTGTATGGAGAAAGACATGAGTTAAATATGTTAATCACAAAGGCAAACCAGACGGCATCTTAAGCAGAGAGTATGAGAGGCGAGTAAACAACATGTAAGCCAGAGAGAGTCCGCTTTTCTACTAATTAACACACAAAGCTTAATATGGAGAGACGAACTCATGTAACTCATAATCAACTAAAACGTAAAACTATATATATTATACTTTATTTATTTATTAAATCATAAATTCTCATTAAACATAATAATAATAATAGAGAGTATAATAATAGTAATATACAATTAATAAAATGTAATAATTAAATCATTAAAATTTATCATACAAAACTAAGTGGTATTATAAATTATACTAATAACTAGTGATCTACAACTCAACTATACTTACATCCTTACATATACGAACGTGCCGACACACAATAAGGAATTACCTTCAGCATGCTATCTCCACTCGACTCCTACTTCAATCAGGAACTAGAATATTAAATTGTGAGACCACTGACTCACTTGCACAAGAGATCATAATATCGTACTTCACCGACTGCTCCTATGGAAAACACACATCGAATAACACGACACTGCTAACCCTCTACGAACTACACGAGAGATCCACCACGCTTAAGACCTGTACAGCTGTGTTTCAAGATTAGCGATACATACAGAAGCTACCATATCAAGTAACCATAATCGAAATAGCGTTCTTCTCTCTCAAAGACATAAATATACAAAGATCAATAATGATATTTTCAGAGTTCCACTCTAGAGGAGCGAGAGCAAATGTAAAAGTTTATATCTAAAGTAGGTTCATTATCTAGAGCATGGTTAAGAAAATGTATGCCTCGATAATCCCAATCACTCACTAATAGATATATCCTAAGGTCTATTTCTTTAATGTCTTCCCACTAACATAACATATCGACTAGCATTAATAAAAAGAGCTACATAGGCATCATAAAACTAGGAAAATATAGTATAGTAACAAAGCAGAAGACTCAAGTGTAGAAACCATAAACTTACACACATAACGCAAAGAACACACAAAAAATGTATAATCTCTTGGTTCATTATATCAAAATTTTCTCTACACACTGTATGCTCTCTAGGTAAATTGCTATATACTAAACACTGGTATTTGAATTCAAACGTAATTCAATACCTTATTACATTACTAATTTTTACACTTTTTTATTAGTTATATCTGTTAACATCTATTTTATAACAATTAAATCATAATTAAAAACTTTAATTTAACAACACTAACACAACTAATATTTAACTAAAATTCTATCACAACAATTGGGAGAGAGATATATTTGGTATAGGATATAGCAATAACCATATTATGACTAACCATACACACATATAGTTTATTCCATCACTTATTTTATAATAATAAGCAAACATAGCATCAATATGAAACTAAGGTAGAAAATAATGTACAAACGACAAAACCTTATCCACACAACTTACCTCAATATATAAACTGATTATACTATATAACAAAGTTCACAGACTTAATCACAGTCACGCCACTATGTAAAGTAACTATAACTTTTACATACAAAATACGAGTAAATATTATAACATATATAATATCATATATAGATATATATATATCTTTACATATAACCAAACCAACTTAATAATAATAATATATGCTTAAACGTATAGCTATTTAACCATTAATTAATATGGTTAAGAGAAGGTAAGAATTCCTGAATACTAAGGAAATATATTGTAACAATAACAAAATCTAACACACCACTTAAGCTGATACTAAGAGATAAAAACAATATAACTATTTACAAAGCCTCCCATACTTAAATAACAGAGAGGTACTAAGTACCTAATAGCATAGCATATAACAATAAATCGACACTAACCTAATATTACTCTTTTTCAAGCATATAACTATATTATTACTCTAGACATATCAAATGTTAAATTTTAACTATATAAACAATGAAGGGTATATTACGTATGGTGATTTAGTAAGTATCTAATACAAAACTCATTACACATATAGTTAAAACTATATAGGGAATTATATTTTTAATGGCACTTTATATCTTCATATTTTTTAGGTGAGACACTAACCATATCCACTTCTCAGAAAATTTTCAAACATTAGAGAATAATGAATAAAGTATATTTATTAAGCTTTATCCATTTGCATAAAGTGATGCAATACTTATTATATTTATTATACAAACCTGGTTAAGTATATTATTGGTGCAACGATCCTCACCATCATACATGAAGATAGATTGAATCAAGCACTGTATAGATATTAGATAGAGCTGTAGAGTTATATATAAATCATAAGTGAGAGCTTACTCGAAGGAGGTATATTCCTAAATCAATGAGAGCTCTTACGAATCAAGAGCGCTTTCACAGCACCCATTCTCGATTAGATTCCTAGCGTGTTGTAGTCATGATGAGAACCGTATTGAGTTTTTATAGTCTGGTTTGTCAAAATCAGTATACTTAATTCTAGGCTAGTAAGATCTGAGAGTTTAATTTTAAAAATATACTAATTTCATGTGATTATAACAGAAATAACATTGAACACATCTGTCAATATATTAATGACAGCGTAAAAGTATATTTAAATATATAGAGTGTCAATATGAGATCTATATTTGTATATACATGAGTTAAGGAAATTGGGTGAGTGAGAGGGTATTAGAATGTAAGGAGTGCTACATTAGTCTAGAGAGAAGAACGTAATCGAATACTTGACCTGTGCCAGAAGAAGTGCTATGCGTGTCGCACAGTAACTGTTCCACTAACAATGACCATGAGATCTGAGTTTGACTTATCCAAGAGTCGTTGACTTAAGCACAATCATGATTCCCTTGCGATAAAGACAAATGAATGACCACTAGGGGTATTATCAATATCAAGCCATTGAAACTCGTCTTGTTAACAGAAGAAACTTTTTAAAAAGGCTCAATGAGGGAGTAGGCATCACAATATAAGAGAGAATAACGAGGTTAGAGTACCGAGAGTATTTATAGACTGAAGATATGTACCGACTTGGATTGCGAAGAGTATTCTCTTGCACTGACACTACCCAAGGATTGTTATACGCACTTCACTAACAACCCAATAATATGGACATGGAGTACCCCGATCCCATATGAAAGCATAGAAGTGTTCCGAAATGTGTTTTGTTTTGAGAGAGGTTCATCCATAGAATGATTTGCTATAATGACGATAGATCTATTACATTTTATGAGAGAAGGATGTACTCATTGTCGGAGATTTATCAGTGAGGAGATCTGGATGTAAACCAATTTCACTTCAATTATGCGTACGATGATCAGTCTCACTTTGATCAAAGTGAAGAGTATCTATGTCAACATATCACAGGGATAAGTGTCTCAGTGAGTAACAATGTAAGAGCCGAGATGTTTGGAATATCATAAGATTAGCGGGAAGAGATGACATTCGGAAGACCCCAATCGTAGTATATTACAGAGAGTTAAAACATTTAGTAAAGTCACCAAGAGAAAGGAGACTAGTAAGACCGAACTTCAAGCTGTTATGTAAATGTTTTTAATGAATGAGAATAATACTCATGATATCATAACGCAGACTAAGAATATAATATACCAAAAGCCAAACCTACATACCCTCGCGTCATGAAAGAATTTCAGATGCGCTCGAGTATCATATCGTGAATATATATACCCTCACTTACAAAGGAAAGTAAGCTAATAGGCCCCATATTACACATAACTCGATTATGCTCCCACTTTTTTCTTCCATATCAGCAAACAGGTAAAGTCGTATCATCTAACAAATCCCTTAATCAAAGTGACCAATCTATGCAAAGATACGCACATCTTGGAACATATTTACCGACACGTATCTGACAACTATCTTCAAGCACAACAATGGCTCTATATCTCTCGCTTGAGATATATAGCATAAATGGGAAAAGTATGTAAATAAGAACATATGACATATACCCCGCCTCAAAATTCCTAGAGCAAAACCCTAACATTTCACCCCAACAAAAAAACTTAACCTAGGCTCACTTTCTAACACATCATCGTCAAAGTGAACCGCGAATATCTTACAAAAACTCATCATTTATCTAAAAATGAAGTGATTATTAATTCAACATTGGTTATATGGTCTGTAATTGATTTATACTAACTGGTATATAAACGTAACTTACGTAATAAACGAGATTCTATTTAAATGTAATGGAGGAGTATTAGAGGTTGACACCCTCATTCATCTCACGGTTCCTCGCAGAGCAAACCCATCGGTGGGACCTAAGTGCGCCCTTGAAAGGGTTATGAATCTTGAGAGGGGGGATCAACCCGAAGGGGTGTAAGTGCGGGCCTGTGCGTCCTCAGCCGAAGGGTTGAGGCCTTACCGCCCTCCTTCGAGGGGTAATGCTGCCTTACTACCCCTTTCGGAGTCCCCCTCTCAAATTCATACCTTTCAAGGGGCCGCATCCACCATGGGTTTCTCTCAGATGGTAATGTGTTGCTTTTGATACTCTTTGATTAATTAAAACTGTTTATTCGTAAGTTAAGGACGTTATGTTAAATATTTACATATACAATGTGAAAATAACACTGCTTTGTTAGAGAATGATGAGTTTTGTAATATTACTGTGTTAACCTACGATGATGTGTTGAGCCAACGTGAGGCCTAGGTTTAAGTTTGTGTATGGGTAAATGCGTTATTTTGCTTCTAGAATTTTCGGCGTATTATGATCTAGTTGCGCTTATTCAATCACTTCACACGCAATTGATGTTATACTCAAACGGTGACACTTTGTTGAAGATAGTGTTATTCATCGTTCAAGATGGTTGGTACTTTGATAGATTGGGAGTCACAATTGTTTAAGGGATTTTTTGTTAGATACTTACGACTTTACCTGTTGCTGATATGCGAGAAAAGTGGGATGCATATCGAGTATTGTCAGACTCCTACCTTGAGAAATCTACTTTACCTCTGAGTTAAGTAGTGAGGAATTTCTTCAGGATGTACGATATATCCATACGCGCGAGGGTATGTTAAAGTTTGGACTTATGATTATTATATTCTTAGGTATCGTTTGATAGATTAGTCACTTATGTTATTGTTTATACTGCTAAGACAGAAGCAACAGCTTTGGAAAAGCTTGGTCTACAGCATCTTTCTCTAGGTGAAACTTTACTTAACGTTAGACGCAGTGTATGACCACCACTAAGATTTTGGGGCACGAAATTGCAATTCGCCCCAAAATTCTTCAGTTGTATTGCAAACATCGTTTATTCACCTTTTGTCTCAATCACGTATCTCCGCTGTAATAAGATGATTTACATAGTATGGGTGACGTGATCGAGGCTGACTGCGATCATCGCGACCCTAAAATGAAATTAGAGATAAAGTTACCAGCGAAGAATTCGCATATCATGAGTCTAAGTCTTGTAAATATAAGCATCAAGTAGTAGATTAACAACCATATTCGAACGAATTGCAGAGGAGATCACTCAGTCGCATGGTAAAGGATGTGTAGTGAGTAACGGTGCATGCTGGTTAGTGAGAGGAGGATCGGTACGAAACTGTCTCACATTGGAGAACGAAGGATTTCCGAGGCCTATATCTTAGACACGTCTCAGGGATCTCTCCCATGTAGTGAAGGGTCCCACAGGTTGCACACTTCATAACCAAGAATGAGACGTTATTTAATACACGATCTCGTAGTTGAACAAAGAACAGAGTGGCACAATTAAGATAGATAAAGAAAGTGGGAGATCTTGAGAGAAGAGCATGAGAGGGAGGAGAAGTATTAAGATTCTCAAGAAGACTAGCCCTAGAAGGAAGAATTAAGAAATGAGAACTCGTACGCCGAGAGATATGTTACTTGAGGAGTTATGGATACATAGTCTATACACAGATGTGCTATCGCGGAAAAGGAGAGGATGCTTTGAGAGATGGTCCCAGATGCGTATGCCTTTGAGATCTAAGTTATACTTATACATTGCACATAATGTTATTTAATAAAACCACATATGATCAGTGACTATTAATTTAATTGAGCTCCTATTAGCTTAACTGAGCAATTTCGTTGTTCCTATTTTTTTAGTGAACAGAATATACTAGCAATTAGGATGAGCGGATCGCATAAAATCTTAATTGTCACGTATAAGCTATGGAATACAGCGATTATTTTGTGATCTATATGATGAAAAGAACTAAACATTAACTCACATATTTGTACAAATCTCATTTTTCATTACATACTAGTTTATATCTAACCACACACGTGTACCTCTATATATAAGTGATTTTATTTTTTCTGCGTGAAGGAGGCTTCTGGAGACATGACAAGAATATACTCGTCTTACCTCTATTCTGTAGTATTATACTAGTGAGAGTTAGAATATATTTATTTTACACATTCAGTCACTATCCTCTTAGAGCATTGCTTTATTAAAATATATTAGTTAGCTCATAGTACATATATATTCTATCTTTTTTATTTAGTATGCTTCATTTCGAGTGTGATAATTGTGAGCTTTCATATCTTCATCAGAATGTATTATATATATATAATATTATATTATTATTAGTTTTTACTATTTATTTTTTGTGCTCTTTTTTTTTTTTTATACTCTATTATATATAGATATTATAGTCTTATAAACTCTATTTCTATGTGAGGTTTCCAGGATATTTTTTTGTTTATATATTGTTTTGGATGTGTTATATAGATGATTATATCTATTATATATATATTTTTCTCTCATGTTTTTTTACTCATTAGTGTGTAAATGTTTTGTTCAATGATTTATCTCACTAACATGCTACGTTTAGATTTATCCATTTGTTTTAATGGTATTATAATTTTATATTAATGTGTATATGGTTAAAGTATTTCTTGAATAAAGATTGTATATACGTAGCACGTTATTATTTCTTTCATAAATGATACTAGTTATATGTATATATAATTGTAAATGATATCTCTGTTGATGTGCTCTATAGTTATTCGTTTAGTGATTTATATTCTAGAGCGTAATATGTGTGTTGATTTATGATGCGATTTATATAACTGTATTCTCGATGTATATACTTTTATTAAGTTTAATGGTAGATCAAAGCTGTTTTTAAAGTTTATATTATTGTGATAAATTATCTCCATAGTTTAGCATATATTTTTAGTTGATTATAGTATATATATATTTTACATTTATACTTTAGAAGGAACTTTTATATTCACTTTGTCTTTTAATATTATTTGGTTATTTTTGTGTTATATAGAATAAATTTGTATTTATACTTATTACGTGTTTAAAGTCCTGGACTTTGTAAATTGTTTATATTATAGTTATTAGTTGGTATATTTATTTTATTTTTTCTGTGTATTATTCTATTTTATAATCTTTTCTAGTATTTGAGATTAAACTATTTTTTAAGCTTAAAAATGTCTATATTACTACTAGTGTTATTTATGATTAGCATATGCATAAAAATGTCTGACGTCTACTATTATAACACTCCACTAACAATTAGTAGAATATAATAAATCTATATTTTACACTATACCATTCCATCAGTCTCGATTAGTGAAATTAACCTCTTCCGCGTGACCAGATGTGATCTATTAGGAGATTCTAGTCTCGTGACAAAGCTAAGATTTGAGATGTCTTAAGTTTTTGACCATAACTCTATGATTAAAGGTTTACATTATCTGTGTGATCGATAATTTGGTCTATGATACTTATTCAGTAATCCGTTCATAACAGTATATTCAGGTTGAGAATCAAGTAGAATAATGCCTGTAGCGTTACGGTTGTCTAGAGTATTCAATTCACTTTTCCTAGTTCATATAATGCCCTAGCAGGTTAAATTATGCCATGAAAACAGTGGATACGTTAGTTGATCTATTGATTTCACTAATATGAGAGTATTGCTAAATGTATCAATAAGATTTGAATTAACCATATTGTGTTTTGATGAAGTATAATATATATTTAACTATTTAAGTTAGTCTAGTGAAATTAACATCGAGCTAGTTTTATAGCATATACTTGACAAAGTAAGAATATGAGCTTACTAAATTCAGTAATCAGTAACAAGTACCTTTTTCGACTTATCTGCTACTGTTCACGTCGACCTTACAGGCTGATCTTTCAGTGTGGGACATCTTTTGCGCGATTAACATGTTAGCAAATATTATACATTGATGTTCTATTTGAGTAGTTGTAGAGATAATGTGGTCACCTTATTTGTATTTAGAGTTATCTAGTTCAGTATACTTATTCTATGTGAGTAATATCTAATGACGTATAGAAAAAACTATTATTGCATAGAGATGCTTTATATATAACATAAAGTGATCTAGATCACTAATGTAATTAAATGCTTGACAAACGACTGTTGTGAGATGATAATATTAGATTTACAACATACTAATTGTAAAAGTGCGTAACATCTAGTCAACTAATCGTCTGTAATTAGAGAGAATATATTTAAATCAAGAGTGTGTATATAAACGTTTTTCTTATATTTAATGGCGCTTGTTTATACTATTGAGACTTATAGCAGGTAACTCTAAGGTAGTAGTGAAACTTGAGATCAATGTGTAACGTTAGCATTTCATTTATGAGCTATATAAGTTTGACTACGATCCAGGTTTGCACTATCTCTTCGTAGTTATAAAATTGAATAAGACTTATATCAATTGATATGTGACGATAACTCGAGTTAGCCTGAAATTCTTACTTTATGCTTGATTGAATCTGAGTAAGTACTCTAAACTGTTACGATCTATATATGCGTATTTATTTACAATCTCCACATGTGACATCTTGATATGAATATATTTAAACAACAAATTTTGAGCAAACTTTAGCGATTTTACATTATCACCATTGGGTTAAAATTGAGATTCAAAAACTATGATAACCAGAGGAATAATAGTATCATGACTAGACATGACTGTATATGAGACAGAGTAATGTTGTGCACATAACACTGCTATAATAAGCGGGATGACAATGGAATATAGTTGAGCTATTATCACCTGAAGTTTAGTGTAGAGAGCTAAATATGATAAATCGTGCAACCATTTTCAGCACTGATCACATCACGCATGGACACTTCAAGTTTCTCGTTGTGGGTTATATTCCATATGTCAGGATGATGCTAAGTAAAGGCTTTATTCACTGTGAATAAACTATTGATACGACTGCTATTCTATAGTCAAATATACTGATAGTTCTGACTACTTATGCTTTATATGAAGACAATTGAGAGTATTTATTAGATCTTATGTTATCCCAAACGATACTCGAAATGTGACTTACACTATCAAGTCAGAATCAAAATAGACTCAGCTATATGAGCACGCGATGCGACGCGATGGAATGATGGCTGGATGGCGTTTTTGATTTCAGTGATAGCTTAACAATGGTGCGTTGTAAACGAGAGTTTACAATATAATATTTAGGTAATATAAATATTTTGACCTTAATTCTCAATAATCAAATATAACTTCACAGATGGTAAGGCAGGGAGGTATGGATTGCTGAGTGTCTATGAGCGAGGTGGATGAGATTTATGTATGATTTATCCTATAGCTTTAAGGGTATGTAAACCCGAACGAAAATTGTGAGTCAAGTATAAAATAAAATAAATTGGAGGAAGAAATAAATTTATATACTTATATATTATATTATATTAAATTGTACTTTTTATTTTTACTTCTTCTGTATCGAGGATACATCATAAGCAAGATGTATACCAAGTTCGTTGTTCTACGACAATATTTCAGTTTTGTGGGGCCTGTCCCCGAATTTGGTCAAATCGATCTGATACGGCCAATTTATACCATATAACGATATGGGTACCTTATATGAAAGGTATATATCGGATTTTCATCGTTCTAGGTCAATATTTCAAGGTTTGGAGCATCCCGAGACCCACCCATTTAAAGGCGTGTAACGGTTATTTAAACCCCTATATGAATGTGAAGTACCTTATATTGGTACGTGTATACCGAGTTTCATCGTTCTAGGTCAAAATTTCATGATTTGGGGTCGTCCCCCGAATTTGCAAAATCGGTCATTTACCCCGTAATAACTCTAACGATACAATCCTAAAAAGGCTGTTATCAATTTCGGTTGTTCTATGTCAATATTTCAATTTTGGGGGGCTGGTACCCCGTCTGGGGCACCACAGTCATTTTTACACCCAGGGTCATTCTAAGATTCATCCTCAGAAGGTTGTATACCGAGTTCATCACTCTAGGTCAATATTTTAGATTTTGGGACTTTGTCTTGAATTTTGGTAAAATCGTCATTTCGGTATAAACCTAAGATACAACCTAAAAAGGTTGTTATGTCAAGTTTCAGCTTTCTACATTCAATATTTAATGTTTGGGTGGGATCCCTTCTGGGGGGATCCTAGACACCCTATGCGGTCTTATAACCATCATATTCGACTTCTTCGACCTCGATAACCCTTATAAAAACAAGCCAACATTGTTGTTATACGACGGTTTATTAACCTCGGCACCGGAGTGGCTCCAGCACCGGTGCGGAGCCAACTCCATCAAATTCACATACCAAGTATTTCCTAGAAAACTCAAACTTCTGAATCCACCACCCAAATTTCAGCCTATATAACGAACACTTACGATTTTTAAAGGGGGGTGGGGGCCCCCTCGGGGGACCCAGGGAAACGTAACCTCGTCTACGACGTGGTTACCTCCCCATCTACCCCTCCAAATTTTAAGCCAATACGATAACCCTAACCCATGTAAATATATAGCGAACTCGGACGGATGCGAAGAAGAAACCGCGGTGGAAAAAATAACAAAAAAAAAAATAATAATAATCAATAATAATAATAATAATAATAATTAAATAAATAATTAATAATAATAATAATAATAATAATAATAATAATAAATAATAATAATAATAAACATAATAATAATAATAATAATAATAATAATAATAATAAAAAAAAAAACTTCCAGAAAGCTGAACCGTAGGCCGGAGCCGGAGTCCGGAGCCGGAGTCTCAGGAGCTGGAGTCGGAGTCGGAGTTCGGAGTCGGAGTCGGAACACACCTCGAAATTATGATCACTTCGTGATCATAATTTCTATTCGAACAAGTAATAATAATAATTAAAAAATAAATATAATAATACAAACAAACATAAGACAAACACAGACAAACACAGAAAAACACAGACAAACACAGACAAAACACAGACAAAACCCGGTTTTGTCTGTTTTGTCGGATTGACCACCCCTTCGGCTGTCAATTCCTCACATACAGCCTAATCTTCATCATCCCACAAGCCGTAACAAGGGCGTACAGCGCACAAAGCTCTCGGGGGTGACCCCCCCCTATATACATCCTACGGATAACCAAAACTCGCCTGTGATCAGTTTTATTCACATATTAGATTTATTCCACAATTTAAGCAAATATCTCTGCATCCTTCATATAAAAAATAGTGTGTGGTTTCGCGATCTGGTTTATTACTACTATAATATATATAACACATATTAATAATATATATATATAATACAAAACATATTACGACAAATAGTAAAAACCTGAAATATTTTTAAGGTATATTTATTCAGTCTATTTTATTATAGCTCCTGAGCCCTCATTATTCTAGAAAAAATAATCACGCGAGATATAAACATGAAAATATTGATTATTATTAATATTGCTATATAGTTAATATATATATACTACTCTATGCTTTTATTATTAATGTATAGCAATATACTTTGATTTTATTATATAATATTATATTATAAACAAACTCATAAATATATAAACTGGTAAATCTGGCAACTATGTATCACACAGAGGTGATTTGATAGGCATATAACTTGATAATAGAGACTTTGGGAACTGAAGTATAATATATATATTATATTAAATATATATTAATAAATATCAAGTGATAGTATACTACTACGAACATGGGATTCAATATATTATAAATCATAAATCATGAGCTCTATATTTAACGATTACAAAAGCACAATATATTAAAGTTATATATCAGTATAACTATATTCTATGAGCTGATGTGAATCCTGTTGGATTAAATATTCATTATAGATTATATTATAAGATTATTTATTATTTTATATTAATATTACTAACAATAACAGTGAGAATTTTATTTACATATATATCAAATAATTCTTATAATACCGTCTTAGGTAAGAATTTATTCTTATTAATATATATATATATATATAGTATATTATTTATATGACATGTAAAAAGTACAATTATGGAAGTCATAATATTTATATATTACCTAAGTTATAAGAATGTATAATGTATTATTATATTATATAATATATAGAATATGAAAAATTTTATTTACTAGACATTGGAACCACTAAATAGTAAAGATCTTGAAGCCTTGTTTGAAATGGTTGTGAGTGAGAATAGAAGAGTTTAAATGTTTGTATTACATAAGACTATTAAGAATTATAAATGAATCAAGGGCCTCGTTAATTAGAGATGGAGGTTTAGTGGAAAGCAATTAACTTCACTTGTGGGGCTTAATACAGATTCTCAAGGATCGAAAGAAGCACTTTATGGCTGGAAGATAGATAATAGTTTAAACTCTGCATAAACGATGACCTGCACCTCGTAAATAGCAACTTTTGCGTAATCACTTAGCTATACAAAACATATTACTTGACACATGTTTTTACAGTTGTTTTAACAAAGTAAATTATCAGTTCATGAGTTTAGGACTGCCTATCGTGATGAAAGGCACTAGCTAAGGCATGAAACTATATCGAGCGAAGACTACATAGGGTGTGAGAAAAGAGAATGCGATAAGAGTTAACACAAACAGACACCGTAAAACGTTGGGAAGATCATCATTGCACCAACAAATCTGTTCACCGATCATGTTGATTGAGAGCTGCGTCTTTACCAAATGATACAATCACGCTATGGATACGTTCATATGTTCTATCTGGCTTCTTGTAGCGATGGAAGACTCTGTTGGTTCCAATATGTGCAAAGTATAACATCACATAAGGTCACATATAGAGCGTCGTAGACCTGTGAACACGACATGATGTCAACACACGAAGAAAAATTCGCACGTTCGGAATCAGATACGAAGAGTTCACTGATGTTGTTGCGGAAATAATAACAATTCGTGTAAGGAGGGATTTTCCTACAGTCCTAGTGAAAAAGTGCTGTCAGACGAATTTTTGCCATAGCCTTTCAACAAAGTGTACAGCTCTTCGTATGCGCAATAACTATGGTCCAAAGGGTAGCAGGGATTATTGTACTCGACGCCAATTATGATAAAGTAAGACTCTCCCCGTGAATAGGGCTTCGTTAAAGCTTTTTTGTTATACCGATATATTAAAAAGAATTATGCGAGAGTTAGACACTCAGATGTATTAAAAGGATCTTATATAAATAGATATATTCAATTCTATTTAATATACACTATATATATTGGAGAATTAGTGAGAAAGAGGCATAAGCATTAGCTAAAAAATGTGGTATGAGAAATATATTGAACAGATTCTTTATATATTATACATTAAGATATAATAACTATAATAGATTTTGAAAAAATCAGAGAAATTAGTCGATAAAATGTACCAGTATAAGTCGTAATTTGGTTACCTTATGAGAAGGTAATGTAGAAGTAAATAAAAATACTATTAATAAATTATACCATTAATAATATAACTTTATTTTTATCAAAGAGGAGCGGGTGGAAGGGCTATGGGAAAATGAGACGGTTTCTGGGTGTATTAAAGAGTTATAGGGCAATATATATGTCCTAGCACCTCTGGTCACGTGGATATATATATACTAATACCATGATAGGAGTATAAATCATATATATCATATTATACTATCATGTAGCATATAACATATAGGAATTAAAGTACTAAGTATTTATGATTTTTTGTGAATATACCTAAAAAAAATCAATCAGAATATGTAGAAAGTGATAAAATTAAGATATATAAACGGGTAAGGGTATACTTCTGCAAGTATAATATAACATCCCTAACAGATAATGAGAGTAAATAACACTATTAATAACAACCTACATAGAAATTAAATTATAATCTATATATAGATTATCATATGACGATTAAATTAGACTGTAGAACTTTATATGATGTAAGTAACATGAGCTATTGTCGTGGAGTCAATACGTCCGGGATATAATGTATGTCCACATGGCTCGTTTACGATCACTAGATAGTAGATGGGTGATCTGGGATGTGGATTTGGAAAATTATGTAATAAAGCGTTTATGGAGGGTAATAGTTCCAGGGATTGGAGGAGAGCGGGTTAATAGTACTTCCTTAGGAAGATGTCGTGAGAATGTAAGTGCGTGAATTTTAATAAATAGCGTAGTAAGGGAGAAAGGGTACTGTACGAAATTATAAGGGGAATAAGTTTATTGCGAGGTGTTGTTAAAGAGCACGTAAGCGAGGGAAGGTAATATGGCATAGAGTTATTATTAATACGTGCAAGATATATAGAGAGTCGATAAGAGAATTTGGTGAGCTACGAGTGACGAGGTAATCTTGATTGGTGAAGTAACATAGGTGCTGTTTAGGAGTGCGTAGGACGGATGTGGTTGTAGTCAACAAAATTCTTTACATATGAGAAATGACAACTGATTGAGAAAGTAGTAGGGAAAACGAAGAGAGAAACTTACATTTTAGGTTTTATAGGATTATCAACAGGTGAACGTATGATATCAATAACACGAATTTGCAAGGCACAGCT
>JABUQX010099845.1:0-10000 GCA_015478945.1 Trachelipus rathkii
CAAGAAAGAGACATTTTTTTATATATATTATATATATATATATTATACTCACCATAAAATATATTAACGTGTGTATATATATATGCTAATGAGAGTCCGCAGAAGAGAGAGATGAGCAGAAGGAAGACGAGAGAGAGTAATATTATAACGCTATATTAATGTTTTCTTTTTTTATACCTATGCCAAAAAATTATCAATACACTAATAGAGCAAATTAACACTTTCAATCTCTTATAGCATCCACAAGCATCTCCCAGTTTAATAATTGCGATGCGGGTATTTCAAAATTGTGATTGCGGAATGTTGAATGGCGGATGTGGAATGTCGCATACATCACGTAAATAATATATATATCATTATATATATATATAATAATATAGTATATATGATAGTATATAGTATAGTATATTATATATATATATATATATATATATATACTATATATATACTAATATATATACGGCTATTTATAAGTGGTTGACTGCCAGGAGCGTAAAATGCAAATAATTAATGTATCGTTTATTTAATAATTTTAGCCGGGAGAGAGAGTAAATTTTTGGGTAACACTAACCTAACCTGAACCTAACCTAACCTAACCTAACCTAACCTAAAACCTAACCTATAACGCTGACACGCTAACGTGCGGCACCTAACGTAACGCTAACCTAACAAACCTAACCAAATAGATAAAGTTCCATATTTAAACCCTAACCTAATATTAACGGAGCCAACCACTTATAAATGTCCTTATATATTATATATATATATATATATATATATATATATAGTATATACTATATTACTATACTATATATATGAAATATATATATATATATTATATATATATAAAAATATATATATATATATACTATTTTTCTATAAGCTATTATCACTTTTCTATATATTATGAATGATTAAAAACGCCTTTGCGAAGCTATTGAGGAATCTATTTAAAATTTAAAAACACATAAAACACAAATTTTAATAAATTTGTGTTTTTTGTGTTTTTAAAATATTAAATAGATTCCTAATATAGCAACCAGAAGGGTTTTATCATTCAGTCATATAGTATAAGTAGTATATATACTACTGAGGATATCGTATACTACTATTATATATATATATACTGACTATATATATATAATATAGTATAGTATATAGTATATAGTATATCTAGTAGAGAGTATATATAGTATATATAATACTAATAATGAGTAATAGATAATAATAATAATAATAATAATAATAATAATAATAATAATAATAATAATAATAATAATTTGGATCTAGCATGACTCCATCTTCCTTAAACATTTCTGTGAATTAGCCACAATTACCGAAAGGGTTAAAAGGATCATAGATAAAACTTCTGTAGCTTCTTTAAAATATTAAAATTTGCTCACAGCTAATTAAAGCAAAGAGTCATCATCTTTATTATTATTATTATTATTATTATTATTATTATTATTATTATTATTATTATTATTATTATTATTATTATTATTATTATTATTATTATTATTATTATTATTATTATTATTAAATAAGTAGGAATATTTATTATTATTATTATTATTATTGTTATTATTATTATTATTATTATTATTATTATTATTATTATATTAATGCTATTAAAAAATATAATTGATTATTGTAAGTTTTCTAATTATACATTAAAGAATTAGGTAATATTTATTATTATTATTAGTTTTGTTGTCAATAATTATTATTATTATACTTATTATTATTAATTATTATTATTATTATTATTATTATTAATTATTGATTAATTGATTCATTGATTATTATGTATTATTATTATTATTTTCGGAATAAAACTAAACTTACTTGAATAAAATGTAATGAAAAATTTTTATATTTTCTTAATATTAAAAATAAGAAATTTTTTACAAAGCGGAAGAGTTTCGCGTTTCATCTAATGTTGAAGACAAATATTTAAGGTGACAAATAAAACAAAACCAAAATATATAATTGCTAAACATGTCAATAATGAATAATAATACATAAATAATAATAATCAATAATAAGTAATAAAATAATAATAAAATGAATAATAATAATAATATAATAATAATAATAATCATAATAATGAATAATAATAAAATAATAATAATAATGTATAATTATATAACTAGTATACACTATAACGATGACATCATGATAACTAAACGCAAAATGCGCGACCGAGCATCGTGGTTATGTGTCACGGACTTTCATGCTTTGACGAATTCCCTTTTTTTTCGAATGAATACTGTGCGCGTCTCGCACCGCACCGCAGCCGACCGCACCGGCAAACGCCGGCCACCCTAGTCAAGACGCCAAGACAAATAAAAATTTTTCGTGTAAGTGGTGGTACTGACTTACAAAATCAGGTTATAAGTCCTAAAATTGGTAGCTTCGTATTTCTTTTTTAAAAGCTTGGCACGTCATTGACAACATCCTATACTTCTACGATGGAAAATGTTATCTAAAAGGTAAGCTGTTTACCTAGGGTCTTAAGAGGGATCGGACCGGTTTAAAATATATTTTGTAAGATGTAAAATCTTAAAAACTGTAAAGAAAATTTTTAAAGATATGAATTAACACCTTCACGGGCTAGTCTTACTACTAGGAGGTCGGAATTTTAACTAGGTAAAATATTGCCTATGAACGCGAATACTACCCGTAGAAACGCGAATGAGGAATCGGAATCTATGGTGTCTTGCCATTGCCGAACTTATCGCTCAACGACTGAACCACTGGGTAGCTCATCAATACATACTGGTGTACTACATAAAGATCTATATTCTTCCTTTTCAAGAACATATTTTAACTTCTTTTTTAAAAAAGCTAAACTTAAATTATACAATCAAGGAATATTTTTATTTATCTAAAACTTTTAATGTTCTCTTTTCGTCAAAAATTAACAATTTCCTTATATTTAAAAAACATAAAGTCTTCATTTCTTTGCAATTAATTTTACACACACTCTCGCGTGATGCCTCAAAAATCTGATTATTATTACAAACGCTCATTAAATTTCTTATTAGTTTATTTATATAATTTTACAAGATAGCTTAAAAAAATGATAATAAATAATAATAAAATAAAAACTGTAATATTTTACTGCTCAATTGAGATTTATTGCAGCCTAGATATAAATTTCTATTCTGAATGATCGAATTACATTATGATAGGATAAGTAATGGTTATGTATCTCTATCAGGACCCATGAAGGGGATGGATAAAAAGTGTGTGTGGAAAGGGGGAAGAAATCTAATTCGTTATATTTTCGTCTAAAAAATGTGTGGGACGAAATGGGGTTTAAAACTACTTCTTAGTGTGTGTGTGGGGGGGGAGGTTGAAAACATTATGTATTCTCTCACTAATAATTGTGTTTATGGAAATTGGAAACATAATTCTTTATACTTTCATTAAAGAGCGGGAGAGAGTTTTTTTTATTTGGGGACGTTAAAGCAAGATATAGTGTTGTGGCTCTTACTCATTTTCATTGTCTTTTATTATAATAAGAGAATCCTTTAAAGAGAAACAGCAGTTCCTCATCCATTCTTTAGTTTCGGGTCGCAGTAATTTTCAAATAATGTGTTGTTTTTTATTTTGGGTCTTGATTAAAGCAAACTTTGTTGGAAAATGAAACTTTTATTTAGAGTTTCGTTACACGGTAAACACCTAAGATTCATGAATTTCATATTTAATTGCATATTTGCTACCACCATTTTTAAAGTACACAAGACATACCACATACAAATTACTTCCTCTCTCTCTTTCTCCAAAATTATATAGTATAATATATGTACATGTACACATAATACGATAGTATCATAGTATTTATTCAATTATCTCAATATATTCTATGTTTATTATTACAATATTTTATTTTCCCTATGAATAAAAATATATAATATATATATTTTTATATATAAATATATATATATATAATATATATTTACTTATAGTGAAATATTTTGAAGCTAGTAAAAATATGTAATAGTAATTAAACGCTAACAAAGAAGCAGAAGTAATGAGGAAAACGGAAAAAAACGAAGATTAAGAAGAACGAAGAAGGAGAAAGAAGAAGAAAGAAGGAAAAAGAAGAGAAATCAGAAAAAAAGAAGAAAAAAAAAAGCAAAGAAGAAGAATGAGAGAAGAAGAAGAAAGAAGAAGAGCAAAGGAAGAAGAAGAAAAAGGGAGAAAAAGAAAAAAAAGAAAAATAAGAGAACGAATAAGAAGAAAGAAGAGATAGAAGAAAAAGAAGAAAGAGGAAAAGTAAGAAGAAAGAAGAAAAGAAAGAGAAGAAGCATAAAAAGAAGAAAAAGAAAAGAAAAAGAATAATAAGAAGAAGTAAGAAAAATGAAAAGAAATAAAAAAAGAAAAAACAAAAAAAGAAAGAAGAACAAGAAGAGATTGAATCAACAAAACGAGAAAAAAGTCAAAAGAAAGCAAAAAAGAAAAATAAAAAAGAAATAAAAAGATAGAAAGCTAAAGAGAAAGCGAGATACAGAACGACGAAGAGCAAAGGAGAGAAAGAGAAGAAGATAGAAGAGAGAAGGTAGAAACGAGAGAGAGAAGAAAAAACGAGAAAGCAAGAACAGAAGCGCAGAGAAGACGAAAGAAAGAAAGAAGAGAAGAGAAGGAGGAGAAGAGAATGATCGAAAGGACCAGGATGATAGAAAGAAAGGAGAGAGATAGAAGAGAAGTGAAAGAAGAATAAGAATAAGAGAAAGAAAGAAAAATGAGAGAAGAAGAAAGAAGAGAAGGATAAAAAGAAAGAAGGGAAGAAATAGAAAGAGACAAAAAGAAGCAGAAGAAGAAAATAGAATAAGAAGAAGAATAAAAAAGAAGAAGAAGAAGAAGAAGAAGAAGAAGAAGAAGAAAAAAAAAAGAAGAAGAAGAAGAAAGAAGAAGAAGAAGAAGAAGAAGAAGAAGAAGAAGAAGAAGAAGAAGAAGAAGAAGAAGAAGAAGAAGAAGAAGAAGAAGAAGGTTAATTACAATAATATAATAGTAAAAATAAGATCTGTATAAAAACGCTAAGAATCTTATGATTAAATGAACATTAGTCATCGAAAGACAAAAAATTTTATATTCCCATAATATGTGCTCGAAGTGAAGTCGTGTGGCGAAAATCGCTGGTATGATTCCTAAAGTGAACCTTTCCTAAGGGGGAAAGCTCGTGATGTGTAAACAATTAAAATATTAATAAAAAATTTCCTTCATTTTTATTGTCAAGTTGAAGAGAATCTTGGAGTGATAAATTAAAATTTCGTGAAACAAAAAGAGGAAGGGGGGAGGGGAGGGAACTCTTTATTAAAACTAATATTTTTCTTTCCTTTCTTTAATGGAGTTAAATTTGCCATTTTTATAAAAGAAATTTTTATCATAAAATTTTTCTTGAGGTAAATCATAGTTTTTGATTAGTTATTTATTAATGTAATCTTTACCGAAGCAGATGTTTCGATATACTGTATTTTATTAACAAGAAGCCGTGAGTGACGACATTTGTTACATGCAGTCCAGATTCCCAACTTTCTTCACCACCATCTTCAAACATAACGAGTTTGTTTTCTTCTCTTTGTACACAAGGTGCTTCTCTCAAGTTTCTTTATTACAAGAGAAAAATTACATTGCATAGGAATAGCTGCGTTTTAATTGATTTTAAGGCGAAAAGGTGAGGCACGATTCACCTAAATGCGTCTTGATTTAGTTAACTTTCGCTTATGTTCTGTATTAAATACTTGAAAACAGGAAATATGAAAACTATCCTTCTTTCAACAGTGAAAACAGTAGATTCTTTTTTCTCTTTATTTATTTATATTATATATATAATAAATACAATATATTGTATATAGGGTAAGAAAGGGAAGTGATACATTTATGTTGTGTATATAAATATAAAAAAAAAAAAAAAAATAAACACAATATATATATATATATATATATATATATATATATATATATATATATATATATATATATATAGATAATATATATTATATATATACTATATATATATATATATATATATAATATATATTTTATATATATAATATATATATATATATAATATATGATATATATATATTATTATTTATATTATCAACTTAAGTTTCGCATTATTTCCTTTTTTAAGTTTAAGTTCCTACTTAAAGAGTTATTTTAGTATGAGAATTTATTTTTTTGAAATTGTGCTGAATTTTTTTTTCTTAAAAGACCGTCATATGGAATTACTTGAGATTTTTAAGATAGACATTGAGCTTAACTGTGCTGTTAGTGGACCTGTAACATAGAAAAAACCTATAAAATATTATGTCTATATTTTTTAAAATGAATGAAGAATCAATTTAAGTAATATATTATTTTGATAAACACGATAGTGAGATAAATTCAAATGACCTTCATATATTATATAAAAAAAATAAAACATAATAATAATTTTCTTTCTTAAATTTGATAATTATGGATAAGTTTTCTGACTTCCCTTTATGAAGAATTAATAAAATATATCAAAGAATAAAGATATTATATATTATATATATATATTATATATATTTATATTAATATATATATTATATATATTTATAATACTATATTATTTAAAATTATATATATCTTTTATCAGGAATATATATAATATATATATATATATATATATATATAATAATATAATATATATATAATTAATATTATTATTATATAACAATATTATATATATATGTTATATATATATATATAATATATTATATATATATAATATTATTAAATAATAGTATATATATATAAATATATATAAATATATATAATATTAAACTATATATATATAATATATATATAAATATATATATAAATATTATATATATATATAATATTATAATATAAAATATAATATATATAGATATATATATATATTAAATAATAAATAATAAATAATATATATATTATATATTCATATATATATATATATATAATAATATACTATATTATAATATAATATATTATAGTATATATAATATATATATATATATTATATATAATATATATATATATATTATATAATATATATAATATATATATAATATTAGTATATATATATATATAATTATAAATCTCATTATATTATATATATATTAAATATATATATATATATATTATAAATATATATATATATATAATATATATATTATTAATATATTATTTATATATATATATATATATATATATATATGATATATATATATAAATATATATAGTATATCATATATATTATATATATTATATAATATATAATTATATATAATATATATATATATAATTATAATATATTATATATATACATATATATTATCTATTAAATATAATATATATATTATATTATATATAATATTATTATATAGTATATATATAATATATATAATATATAGTAATATATAAATATTATATCTATTAATATATATATAATATATATAATAATTATATTATATATATATATATATATAATAATATAAATATATATATATATATATATGATTAATATTATATAAATATATCTATTAAAATATATATATATAATATATATATTATAATTATATACTTACCTTATATAATATATAATCATTATTATATATATATATATATATATATATATTATATATATATATTAATATATATATAGATATATATTATATATATTAATATTATTTATTTATAATAATATATATATATATAATTATTATATTATAATATATATATATATATATTTATATTATATTATATTATATAATATATATATATAATAATTATATTATATATATACTATATATAATATACTATATATTATATATATATAATATATATATATATCTGTTAATAGTATATATATATATATATATACTAATATATATATATATATATAATATATATATATATATATATATATATATATATAAAATAAATATATATAATATATTTATTTATAGAATGATAAAACCTATTTGTGGCTTCATAAAGATTTTTATATTTAATTCTGTTGAAGAACAAAAGGGAATCTGTAGCAGAGGACGATATAACGAGGGTTGAAATAACAGTGACTTTTTGACTAAAAAACTAATGATGATGGACGCTGCAGCAATGGGAAGTTTTGAGATTTAAATGTCGAAAATAAAGTCGAGAATGCTATGTATATTTTTGTTCAGATTATTTGGAGTGCAACACTTAGAATTTTGACATGGTGAAAACAACTGGGTACTATTTAGGTCACCAAGACAACAAACTATTGATATTAATAAGAAAAGATTTTCCAGAATCTAAAAAGGCAAACTAAAAGCGAATGAGCGAGAAAGTGCGTGGAAAGTTACCATCGGCTTGTTAGCTTTAGAAAAGCTTTTAAGGAATTGTTGAAGCTTTAGAAGGGAGCTTGAGATGGATCGAGATATTGAACCTTCTTCAACACTGTCAATCTTTTGATAAATCGGTAATAGTGTTGAATTGGTTATAAGTTAATTATGATTTCAAACTTTTTTCTTTCCTTCACTCTCTATTAAGTTACTATTATTGCAGTCTCCATTATTAGTGACAGGAACTGCTCTTAATATTATTATAATATGATGACTTGCGTTTGAAAGATTTTTCGCAAAAAAACATCGATAACATTTCAAACAGTTTGGTATTTGCAACAGAACTTCTTTTTTTAATTGATTAATTAATTAAAAAAATATATTAGTCCGATGTCAGATATGATTGTAATGAAAGAAACAGAAATCACAATCCATATTTCTTGATGGTTTTTTAAACAGCAGATAGAAAGTTTTTGAGTATTAGACCATATATATCTCACCAATTTTGAAGGTGATTCTATCATACCTAGGTCAAACAAAATTTAAAAAAAATTTATCATCCACTGAAATATGTTTATTCATTTTTCGTGGATGTTGAATATGTTTATCAGTTTTTATATTTGTCACGCTAGTTTTTTCTGGAGATATCAATACTTATAAAATTTAAATAAGTGTATTAAATAAATTTACAAATCGCTAATTTTATATTAAAACACTTTAAAAATGTGGAGGAGCATTGATGGATGGTATTTAGATTCTAGTAAAATCCATTTTTCGTGACAAACAGTAATCACATAACATAGAAGTGCTCACATTACCTTTCAGGTAACTGGTTTTCAAAGCTCAGAATATTCCTGTGAAAACCTTCGACCGTGGTTAGAATGGACTGCACCAAGATTTTTATCAGGGAAGAAGTCAAGTGAGGTCGAGGAACGATGATATTAGAGGAACATATTGCATCCCAAGGCTTGTATTGATGTGGTAGCTCTTTCACATGCAGAATATTCTATGCTCTGGTGGTTTACCCAAAAAGACTTGCAAACTTTCTTAAAGGACAGTTATTGCAGTCTTTTTTCAACCATCATTGGCTCTTCCTCAAACTGATTGTATTCATAGGTCTTAATCTGTGAAACCAATAAAAATACATTCGTCGATAATACGCGTCAGATATCTTAGAAATTAAGTTACTTAAATATCGTGAACATCGCAGTCTATAATATCTTTGCACGAAATTTTTCATTAAAGGATATGGACTTAATTTGAAATCAGCAAATAATTTTATGAAAAGTTAGACAAGGGGAAGCTGATACATTTCTCTCCGGAGTAAGATCTCGGTTGTGGCCACACTTTCTTCTGATTAATTTTATCTTATCCCCACTGACAAAAGAGCAATAAAATTATGGGTATAAACAGTGAGCGTTCAATTAAAAGTGCACGACCTTTAGAATCACCAATCAATATCCATTATGATCTCATACTTAAATGTTTTTGCAACAGGAAGCTTCATAGCTCTCATATGTGTTTCATGTAAGGTGATGTGCTAGAGGAACAGAGGGAACACATTACCATGTGGAGTAAAGCTGCTTTCAAACTTACTTTTGAAGATCAAAACAGTGCACATTTGTTATATTTTGTCAAAATTCCTCCATAAC
>JABUQX010099845.1:12500-16673 GCA_015478945.1 Trachelipus rathkii
TCTATTCCTATGGAGAAAGAATTTGCAGGGACTATTAATATTCCACCCAACTGGTTGATCATTAAAGAATAATAGCTTTCAATCAACTACCAGAAGTAACAAACTGGGATTGTATATAATCACGAAATCCCTAATAATCTGATAGAACGAGTTCCTGCTCTCAGAAGGAGATCAAACTAAAAAAATCAAAATAAGCAAGATCGGACAATGCAATGTCTAAGCATTCTTTCCATTGATAGGATCTCCTTAAATACATTAGCTTTGGCAGATGACATTTTAAAAGAGGGTATTAAAATTTACAAATCAAGACCGTGAAAGCCTTTATTTTCCAATTATATGTAAAGTGTATCTCAATCTTCCAAGATAAACGATAGCATTATGTAAAGTAAAAAATGTATTAATATATATATATAATAATATATATATATATATAAGATAAATATATATATAATTTATACTATAATAGTATATATATAGTATATATATATTATAGTATATTATACAAGCTACCCACACAATAAATGCCACCTCACGTCCTGTATAATATATAATACTAATATATTATATATATATATATATATTATTAATATATACTATTATATTATATATATATATATATTATATATCTATAATATATATATATTATATAATATACTAATATAATACTATATATATATCATTATATACAAACTTGTGTCTACGCTAGTTTATGTTAATAAAATATTGTTTTTCTTAAAATTTAAAAACTTTTATGTTCTTTTCGGTTTTTACAGCGTCCCTATCAAGAATATTTCAATCTCTCCTCCAAAAAGCTTCAAAGCCTCTCTATTACTCTGCCACTCTTCCACCCAAAACGTGCGTAAATAAACTCCGAGAAAGAAAACAGTCCTCTGTAATTGAGAAAGGAAAAACCCTGCTGTTAAGACACGTTAATTCATTTAAAGATCAATCCATGAACGATTTCTGCCACGAGTTTCTTCGTGCCTCGAGAATCACAGATACTTCTCCAAGTTCATTTTAACTTCTTTGACTATTAGGAGAAAACGCAAATAATTGACTTTTAAAAGATTCTCCTATATATATAATATATATATATATATATATATATATATATATACTATAATATATATATATATATATATTATAGTATATATAAATATAATATATATATATATATTATATATATATAATGTATATATATAATATAATATATATTAATAATATTATATAATATCATATATATATATATATTATTATACAATTATATAATATATATTATAATATATATATATATATATTATATATAACTATATACATATTTATATATATATATATAATATAATATAATATATATATATATAATATATACTATATAGGTGTAAATCCATATATATATATTATTATATTATATAGATATATATATATATATAATATATATACTATATATATATATAATATATTATATATAATAATATTAAATAATATATATATATATATAATTATTATATATATATATATATATATATATATTATATATATATTGCTTAACTATCTAATATATAATATATATATTATTATTATAAATCTATATAAATATCTATATCAGATAGATATATATATATTGGATGGTTGGAAGGTTTCCAAAGAAAATTTGAAAATGTCTAAGGTACTTTCGAAAGACTAATGTGTATACTCAGGGAACTGCAATGATTTCCAGCTTTCTCTGGACCTTCAGAGCGAAACGAGGCCGCGAGTTCCTTTAATCATGCTTAGTTTGCAGAAACTTCTCATAATTTTTATGGAATAAGAAGTGGGAACCGGCCATACGTTAACTTGTATTGCTGACAGGACTGAGGAGTGAGACATCAAAATGACCCTCGGATAGCAAGATTACCAATGGCATACACTGACTGGAGAATACTCCTTGAGAGAGCCTTGGTGAGTGGAAAAGTATGCGGTTTAACAAATTTTCCCATTCGATTATACTCTGGATGCCAGACTCCAAATTACAGAAGTATCCCTCCCTACAACACCCCCTTCAATGGTCGAATGACATTTTGCAAGAAATGAAATACGAACGAAATCAGGAACAAATAAGGAAGAGCTTACAAAGCTACTGAAGTAATAAAATATACACAGTGTACTCGCCCAAGAGATGAACTATGGAACACACAACCCAAATACAGGAATTTCCATACTATACATACAGATAAAATGCACTTGTCCAAAGAAGTACAGTCTAGTTGCAGATATATATTCCCATGATAATCTATTCTAAAGCACATCCCCACCAAACTGAAACACTCCTCCAAAATGGCAAAACACTTAGATGCCAATCAATAGAAGAGAATAGCACAAATTTATCCGGAACATCTACAACATTTACATCCTTTTCTTCACCTCACGTTAAACCCCACAATTACAAACCAAAATTCATCCAGGCTAAGCATCAATCTCCAAAAGCACAATGGAGTCCCTATTACAAATAACCTGCATGTACTCAATAGTTTCAAATAACGAAATTCAGCACTAAATCCACAACCCAAACTCACTTCCCTGATATGCTCAGATACATTATATTTCCCGCTGTCATCTCTGACCCATTTATCTGACCAACTGTCCGAGCAAAACAACCCATACATTCTTCAATAGGAAAAATACAGCATTTATAGTAAATCAAATTATAATAATTAGCACTAACTTCAAAGAAAACATCATTAATTTTAGACTATATAGTCCAGACAAGGGATGGGGAACCTTTTTCCAGGTGAAGACCACATTGAAGATAATTGTTATTCAAAACGCCTCATTCAAAATATTGATATCTCAACAACGGGGAATATGGGGGCCATATCACCACAACTACGTTGGCATTTCCCAACCTTGTTATTAAGCCTTTTTTTGCCTAGCATAGCGACGTGTTTTTGACGGATCTCAGGATTGTCCGGTATAAATATAGTATACATTACGGAACCTTCCAATGAAATGTCACTATGCATTTCTCAACCTATTGTATACATTAAAACATTTTTCCCAGCCAGATTTTTAGCCATCATCATAGAGTATTGTCTTGATGCAATTACTATCTCTCTGCATATATATATATAATTAGTATATAATATATATATATATATAATATATATATTATGTATATATATATATATATATATATATATGTTAGTATATATATTATAAGAAACTGTACAGGATAAAGCCATTAGAGAAATACCAGCTCCCTTCTCTCCAGCCTGTCCACCAGCCTACTAACAGAAACAACATCCTCTCCATGTTGACATGATGACTGTCAAATTTATATAGTAAAATTCTCTTGATAGATCATCTCATGCCATCCAAAATATTTGTCAACAACCAGCTCATTCACCAAGAAGGAAAAATATCACACCAGCATTATGCTACCTTAACATATACAAAACACTTTCCCCCCCTCCCCCCTCCACCGGCCAAGATACACCTCAGACACTCAGGTCAGACACATCAGACACACGAAAGAACGATTACGAAATGGTATAATCTAAATAACCCCACTGATCTTCCAGGACCTCCATCCTTAAAATTTCATACAGACAAACTATGGACCGACACACACACGAGTGAATACTGCCCACGTCACTCTTTGGCAACACCCCCCCCCCTCAGGAATACAATAATAATTTAATTAATAATACTTCCTCCACCAATGTCAAACATGTCCCCCAAAAACAATACATGACGCTAAACATTGCTTAATTAGTTTGCCAATGATTAGCTCGAATTGACACACTTATAGAAACACTAGTTATGAAGTAGATCTCTGGGTACAAATAGGTGGCGCAATATTTCGAGCCATTCTATATATATATATATATATATATATATATAACTATATATAACTATATATATTTATTATAATTATATTATATATATATATATATATATATTATATATAGATATATATATATATATATATATATATATGTAGGTGGGACGGCAACAAAGTAAATTAAAGATAATATATATAGTGTAGTGTGTTAGTAGGTGTGAGTATATATATTAATAATATATATATATATAATATATATATATATATATTAATATGAATATTATATATATGTATATATAATATTTAAAGTAATATATTAAAATATATATTATACAATATATTACTAAGTATAT
>JABUQX010099846.1:0-10000 GCA_015478945.1 Trachelipus rathkii
AACCAATATTTTTGCTGTTACATGTTACTTTTTAAACTCATTTTTGCTGTTTAATTTTAGTTCGCTCACGATTAAAATGGTAATTTAATTTTTTTTTTCTTTTTTACCCTCTTTGTGGTTTTTTGCTTTAATTTAAGTGTACAGTGAATATGGTAGTGGCTCGTGAAAATAGTTTTGATTATATATCACAACGAACGCTGCACTAAACTGTAAACACACATCCGAGGTAACAGCTCACTCAAAGCGCAGAGTTTAACTGGAGTAAATTACTCACGTGCTACATATATCTATTTCAAACTACATTATAACGCATTGTTGCAGACTACAATATTTTAGGCCTTTTCCCCAAAAAAATTGACGAGTGACGTTCAAGACATTTTGCTAGCTATAAAGTTTGCTTAAATGACAAATATTACGTTTTATATAATAGCAAATTGTGTTGATTTTCAGGAAAATGGTGCCCGTTAGGCACTTTTATGGTAATATTCTGCTTCAGCGTAGCAAAATACAAAAAGAGCCAAAGGTTTTTATTAAGCAAAATGACTGTCGACAAGTGTTATCGGAAACCTTATAAAAGTTTTCCTCATTCAAGGCGAAAATTTTTTAACCATTCGTAAAAGAGAAGGAAATATCAAGAGATTTATTAATAAGAGGAAAATAATAATGAGATTTTTTTTCGAGCAACTCGAATATAATAAGAAATTAGTCCAGTTCACCGTGTATTAATAAAATTTGTATTTGCATCAACTAAATGTTCCAATTTTCAAATCCTTCTTAGATGATAAATTCTCAAATAAATCATTTTTTTTGGTATAAAATTTTTTAATTTCTTTACTAAATAAAATGTTAATAAAAATACTATCGAAAAAAACAAAAATTTGAGTGAATCGAAAAGTTTCGTTCACGTAGTATTAAATAATTCGTAAGTTTAAACCAAAAACATTTAAATAATTGTCATGCAAAAATAATTAATTTCATTGAAAGAAAGTAAATAATTTACAACTCTAAAAGAAGAATATTTCCTTTGGGGCTTATACTAAAAGTCACAAGTCTAATTAATTACCACGTCACGAATCTAATAATTTATTATATTTAATTGAAAATAAGTATGGGAATTATTATTTTATATTAAATTCGATACCTCTTTGAAACTAAAATTTTAGTTAAATAAATTGAGGAAAATTCTGCTACAAATTATTTATTTTAGCAAAAAATTGACAGTTTATTCAATGAACTTTCGAAATTTTCAAAATCCTACTGCCGAAATAAAATTTTAGAAAGAAAACATCAAAATTCTTAAAACGAAACTTCAAAACCTATAGCTAATAAATTCCAAAATTCTGTTCCTAATTTTTTAGATAATAGCCCAATCTATGTAATATTCAAGTTTTGAAGTCATTTCTAAAAAAATTTGAGTTAGGAACGGAGGTTTCGCACAAATGTCACGGCAGACATAGTTTTCAAAAAAAAATTGGGAAAAATAAAAATAAAAAAATAATGACTACAGATACAAAAAAAAAAAAAAAAAAAAAAAAAACTCGAAAAACGACGTTTTAGACGTCAGAAAAAAGCTGCGGTTTGCCGTTACCTATTCAATCATTGGCTGAAAAAATTACGATATTGTCCCATTTTAGGGGGGAGGGGGAAATTGGACTCTGCCCGAAGCAATTCCCACTTATGTTCTTTATTTTATATATTTATATATATATATATTATCATAATATATATTATTAATATATATATAAATTATTATATATATTAATAATATATTATTAAATATTATTATATATATTATATATATATATATATATTATATATATATATAATCATATATATATATATATATATATATATATATATGAGGCAATTCTTTCAGGTTCTATAATTATTGTATTAAATTTAAAAATTAATTTGAATTATTTTTTTTAATTAAATTTTTTTTTCAATGCATGATTTTCGGTTAAGATTAAGAAATGCGAAATAAACATCTTATTTTGAAATAGATCACAATCTATAAGCTAAGAGTCAGGCATTTGCAGGCCCTTCATTGGCAAAGTTTTGTGATTGAAACGGTTTCTATGTAGGCACGTGCAGCAGTAATTAAAAGACAAATATCTCGTATTAAAGGTTTAACATTCACGGTTCTCTAATTCTACATGTATCAATGGATGAAAAAAAAGGACCCCCAAAAAAAAATAACTTTTAGTGGAAGCTCGATAGAGCTTTGGCAAAAGAAAAAGGATGCAAGCAAGAAAAACTGCTTATAAAATTTCCACGCTTAGACATTTTTAAGATCGTCTGAAAAGTCAAGCATTAGACCTAGACCGTGTATTAATTAATTAGCTTTCAAAATACAGACGATTCATCAACTTGCTTTAGTTAACTTTCTGACACTTTGGAATGCTCCGATTCTGATAATCATCAGTAACAGTTGATGATCAAACTTAGAGAAAAGTAAGTCTTTTATGGCCCTATTGACATTGATTTACTGGGGTGGTAAATGGTATCATTGCAAGCCAAAAGTGATTCATCATGATATATATTATATATATTAAATATATTCTATATATATACTATATATATGTTATATATACATATATTTTATCATAATCTATATATTATTATATATATTATATATATATATTAATATATACGTTCTCTGCAAGAAAAATTACAACGCCAAATGAATCGGCAATGTAGACTTATACCTATACATCAAAAATTGAACAAGGTGTACTCCGAATGGAATACTGTATTGTTAAAAGTTGCATTTTTTCGAGATTGAAAAAATCCTGTTGGTAAGGGTCCCAAAAAAAAAACACTGAACCTCTTAATCAAAAACCCGTTTTACACTTCAAAAAAATAAAAAGGAATCAATGATTATGGGCAAAGTCAATTGCAAGATTCTAAAGAATCTTTGGGCATGCGTTAGAAAAAATATCCAACGAAACAAACTATTATGGCGAGGGAAGAGAATGTATTCGTTAGAAAATCTATTAAGGAAAATAATATGAAATTGTGGCGAGTCAGTGAGAAGTGTGGCACACAGAAAAAATCCCACTACGAAGACATTCTGATGAAAAGGGGCGCAATCTTTCATAAAACCTGTCCAAAACGGGGCAATTACGATAGGCGGGAAGTAAAGTAGATCTTATGACTCTCTTGTGTGGGCTAGATCGCATATATTTTAACGCTCCTGTTCTTCGCGCACTTGAAAGATCATTGATTACTGACTGAGACCTCCAACAGGTCCCGCTGGAAACTGAGTTACGCTGAGTAAGTCTGGAATTGCAGGACGCGCCCTCCGGCTGTGCCTTTTCTTGTGCAGTTGATAGGGACTTCCTCGATTGGATTTCCTTCTTTCCGAAGAGGGCATCCCTAGCCAGGCTTTCCCAGCGCTCACTGAGCTAACACCAGTCCCATTCTTTCCGCGTACCTTTTTTATATGAAATGAACCCTAATTGATTGATTGATGTGTCAGGAATTTCCTTTAGGGTAGGGATGAGCTGAAACGGTAGGCATGGAGCTGATTGACAGAGTCAACTGCCCTGTCTGCCCGTCGGCAGCGCGTGCATCGAGAAGCATATGATGCCGAGGTCCGCCAAACGTCCTGGCGGGTGAAACCTCGGTGGTCAGACGAAGAGATCTCCCTAGTTGCATGGGAAGAAATCCGGCTGATTGCTCTAAATACCCCGCATCTAAACATGGCCTAACAAGCTTTATTCCCACATCGGACCCTTGAGGCAATCAAGGGTAAGCGTAAATCAGCTGTCTACAAAGACACCGTGGCTCGTCTGTTACGTGAACAAGATCTTGTGGTCCCAGCTCTACGGGCACAGGTCCCTCCGGTGGTGGCGGAGGCTCGATATGTTGATCCGAATGTGTTGGTCGCCGATGGTGTCCGGGTAGAGGGTGGGGCGATGGCGGTCCCTGACGCTCTTGTTGAGGTTATAGATCTGGTTGCTGAGGATGATGTTGATAATCAGGCGAGGTTGGTTGAGCTGGGTCCTCCCCTAATCCCAGAGGAGGATCTTAGGCAGCTGCTTTCACGTCGAGGATTTAAGACCTTTCCCGACTTGGAAGGCCGGAACCGCCCCTACGTCAGGAATCCAATTCGGGTTCCTGCTCCCGCGGTCCCCCCGGCTTCCAGAGCCCAAAGAAAGCGGCAAGAATATGCCAAGCTCCAGTCCCTGTATGGTATGTCCGAGATAAGGCGAAGGCGCTAGCCTACATCACGGATAGGGAGGCGTACGTGGAACATCGGGTGCCTTCCGAGAACATCTGTCGTGAGTGGCGCGAATACTTGACGCGGCGCCAGGAGTTGCCGAGATAGACTGACAGCGCTATAATGTCGGTTGGTCAGAATGTTGAGGCCCTGCGGTCCGCCGGATCTCGTTTCACACTGGCCGAGCTAAAGTGGGCCATGGGTGCTTTCAGCAGGAAGGGCACCTCGGGTGTCGATGGGGTCTCTTTCCGCGACCTGGAGCAATTCAGACGCGGGGAGCTCCTCGATATCCTTAACGGTCTATTGGCATATCCTCAGGCCGGGCTTTTGCCTGGGCGGGTTACGCTCGTTTCCAAAATTCCCGAGCCTGAGCTTTTTGGGGATTTTCGGCCGATCTGTGTCATGCCGATTGTGATACGGCTGCTGCACAAGATCTTGGCTAAGAGATTGGAGGCAGTTGTTCACAACCCCTTTCAATCGGGGTTCAGGTCTGGCCGTTCTACATCCCAGAACATCTATCTCTTGCAGAAGGTGTTCGAAACTAGACATGAGCGGAAGCGTAGCTTGTATGTCACTTTCATCGACTTCAAGCGCGCTTTCGATTTGGTATCTCATGATGGGCTTCTTTCGCTTTTGGAGGGGCTTGGATTGGCCCCCTCGCTAGTCGCTTACCTAAGATCGGTCTACCAGGAGACCCATGTTCGGGTGGGGACCGACTGGGTGAAGCAGGGTAGAGGCGTCCTGCAAGGGGACCCTCTCTCGCCGGTCCTATTTAACATCGTCCTTGATTACATCTTAAAGCATGCACCCCATGATGTGGGTGTCCCTTTGGGGGGCCAGTTGGTGTCATCTCTGGCCTTTGCGGACGACGTTCTCCTAGCCACTTCACGGCTAGGTATGCAAGCAAGCCTGGTTGCGCTGGTGAGGGCTGCGAGACGTCTGGGTCTCGAGCTTGGGTTCCATAAGTGTGCATCGGTTGGACTCAGTTGGCTGGGTAAGTCCAAGAAGTTCATCCACGACCTAACTCCATTCGAGGTCGAGGGCTCTGAACTACCGGTTGTGAACTCAACGGGTATTTATAAATACCTAGGAGTTAAGATCTCTTCTTCTGGCGTGGCAAAATGGTCTTTGGGGGATTTGAGGGACAAGCTGAGGAAACTCTCCTCGGCTTACCTCAAACCGCAACAGAAGTTGTTTCTTCTCAAACACTATCTGATACCCAAATACACCTATCGTCTAAGGCACGAGCGTCTTACCATCAAGACGCTGCGTGAAGCGGATAGAATGGTTAGGGCTGAGCTGAGGAAGTTCATAGAACACAGCCCTCGAACCCCGGTTTCCCAATGATTTAGTCAACCTCCCTATCAGGGTGGAACTTGGGATTCGCGGGAGTTGAACAGACCATGTGTTCCAACGATCGTTAGATGGTTAGGTGCGCCGGGTGGCGTATGGCCCCTGAGCAGCCACCGCAGCTCAAAATCCGACGTCCTTAAGAGAACGGAGACTCCAAGTTGTGGAGTTCAGAGACGGCCTTGGTCTGGCGGGGGTTAGAAAGCAGTCCGGCTGCTACAGCTGGATTGCCGACGGCACCCACCTGATGCAGGGTTCTGTGTATGTCGATTCCGTCAAGATCCGACAGGGCCTGATTGCTACGCGTGAAAGATCTAACAGGGGAAGAGATGTCCCACCTGCCGCGAGGAGATGTGATTTGGGGTGCAACAGAGTGGAAACTCTGGGGCATGTGCTGCAGGAATGTCCGGCAGTAGCTCCTCTTAGGACGGTTAGGCACGACCGTGTCAACGCTCTTAAAATCTGAGCTCGAAAAGAGGGGCTGGCAAGTCCTCCTGGAACCTGCGATTCCAACCCCAGGAGGTGGCCGAAAACCAGACTTGGTTTTCTGGGACGCAGGGACTACCGCTTGGGTTGTTGACACCACGGTAGCAGCAGATGCGAACGCTTGCGCCCTTGATGCAGTCGTCCAGCGGAAGGTCGACTACTACAAGGTACCTGCTATTGAAGAGTGGGTTCGGCAGCGTTAGGGTAAGAATGTCCTAGAGTTCAATGAGTTGGCATTCAACTGGCGTGGTGACCTGGCAGGGCGGTCACATGCAATGTTGGTAAGGCTCAAAATGGTGAAGTCCATCAAGCTGCTAGAGGTGCGCTTGATGGAGGGCAGCGCGGCGATCTGGCGGTTCTTCAATAGCGCCGCGGGTGGATGGGGTTAATCCCTCCATGCACTGTCTTTGGGGCTGGTGAGCCTTCCAAGACTCTCGCCCGGCACGATACCCGCCCGTGTCGTAAAGATGTGTACATATCGGACATTCCCCCCAGTAGATACACAGTTGTGTAAATACATTGGGGGTGGAGATTATAGAATAGATAGGGCAGTGGAGTTGTGTAACTCCGCACACTTGGTGCTGGTAGGTGATGGGAGGCGATGGAAATAAAAACGAATCCAGCCATCAGTGGTTACTGCGCCGGCTTATCATAATTGTGTATTGAGGGGGGGGGGAGTTTACCAGCTAGAGCGTATGGTATCTAAAAAAAAAAATTTTGGGCTTAACAGAGTGACCTACTTACTACTCAGAGAACAATTGGAACATACATAGTGCAAGGAACTTTATGTACACAAGTCCAAGAATTAAGAGTATTAATTGATTATTTTGGCAATCTTATTTAATATAATATACTATATATATACTATATTATAATATATATATATAATATATAAAAATATATATATATATATATATTATTTTATTATATAATATGATATTTGGTACAATATTTCACGGTTGTAGCGATTATGTATTTGCGTAGATAAAAATTAGATTACACTAGAATCTCGCCGAGGAAGGAGAAAGTAGCTGCAAAGGAAAAAGATTAAGTAAAATAAAATACGGAAAGAGTAGAAATGTTTCCCGATTTCGATATCGGGAACTAGTTGGAACCGGACTAGGTTGGGACGTGTTAATCCTTGAAAACATTGATGAAAATTATATGTATTACAAAAGGAGAAGTTTAGTCTCAAGCAGTAGTTACCTAAATAAATGGTATGAAATGCGAAAACTCATCGGAGTAAATGAATCCAGAAAAGTTTGCTATGATACAGGTTTGAAATTACCTACGAAGTAGCTGAGATTGACATAAGTTTACAACTAAAAAAAAAGTAAGTGTGTTCCTATTATGTTGACTTTAAAGTGCTAAATTAACGTGTGTTGAACTAAACATTCTTTAAACTTTTAATGAATTAATTTAAGTGAAGCCCTATTATTTATCTAATTTTGAACATTGTCAGAATAAATCTGAACAAAAATAAGGTGATTTAGGTTCTTCAAACTATGATACGTTTTCGATGACTAAATTAAGTGACATTTTTAAATATTTACCGTGTTGAAAAAGGTTGACTATAATATTATATAAATATTCCTCCGTGTTATTTAAAAGATATTAATGCTCCTGTGTGTTGTTTAAAGGTATTAATGCTCTTTTGTGTCGTTTAAGAATATTGATGACTGCACCGCTCCTCAGTTTTGTTCGCCTCAATCGTTGAAGAAGATCTCTGCCCCTCCGCTCGTCTGTGATTTATATAGTAAAGGTCTATTTAATTTATATGTATTAGAACGAATTATTTAATGATTTAGTTGTTATTTTATGTATTCATTATAATATAAAACTTGTGGAATTTTTATAATCTCCTCCCTCTCTATTTCCAATTATTATTTGCTCTGTTGCCAGTGTTGGTGTTCTGAAGTCTCTATATGAATTGCCCTCAGACTTTGGAACATTACAATATATATATTAATAAGGAATAATATATATTTATATATATATATATATATATAATATATATATAATATATATATATATATATATATATATATATATATATATTATATATATATATAATAATACTCCAAGTGGAACATCAAAGAGGCAGAGAATACTACAGAGGAAAGGCTCATTGAAGCCGGGACATGTAGTGGTGAACTCAGGGTATCCAAACTATTTAAAGAATCCTATCCCTAAGGCATGTAAACTTCACTGTGAAGCCATTGCGTAAATTTGTGAAAATTTTTATGAAACTGCCACTTTTTAAAAATAGTTTATGCAAATAGTAGCATTTCTGGAGCAACAGCCAATTGAGAGCTGAACATTCAAAAAGATAATTTATTAAACTTTAAATAGGCATAGGAAAGCAATCATTATTCCAGCCTGGTTGTAACTTCAAAAGTGTTGGGACTGACCTACAATTTTTCAAAATCCCTTTAAACAAAAAGCATCTATATATGTAGTGCAATTGAACAAGTAAACATTACAAGAAAAACTGTTCATCATTTAAGAGAAAATGTTTATTCCCAGTTTAAATATCAGTACCAAGAACAGTTGGTCTCCAGAGGTATCGACTCAATAATCATCATCTACAGACCCGGAGACGTACTATCGACCATCAGTTTTTATGACATGTTTAGACTGATTTTCTTCCCTATGTAAAAGGTTTTTGACCTCACCAGGACACCTTGTCACTCGGTCATCTTTCAATACGCGTGTATCAGCCAAATGTGACTTTTTATTTAAAGTTCAATCAGCTTTCGAATTTTACAGAGAGGACTTGATTGGTTCTTGCGATGAAGTTTTCCTGGGAGAATGGAAATTACGGAGACAAAAGTGGAAAGGATCCCACAAAAACCAATAATTGTCCCCGCCGGATTAAACGAATGCGCCTAAAACTTGCTCCAAAATATAAACAATGCTTGAAAAATATTTAGTACTTCCTGCTTCAAAAGCATACAATTGAAACACGCTTTTCTTTACTGAAATTAGTTAAATTCGTGTTTGAGGAACACAAGTGAAAAACTGAATGAACTCGCTTTACTCTTTATTAATAGAGGCTCCGCTTTAGAAATCAATCACTAACGATCAAGTTATTAACCATTTTGCTGATTCTGGGAATGCCCGATGTTGCAATATATATTATATATATAATATATATAATAATATATATATTATATATATTATATATATATATATATATATATATATCATATAATAATATATAAAGATATATTTTGTATATATTATATTACACATTATATATATTATATATATATATATTTATATATATTATATATATAGGCCCTGTTATGTTTTAAGACTCCGTCAGTTTTGATTTTTTTTTTGTTTTTTTTTTAAAAATATTGCTAGTATATGATACTAACAATGAATTTCAGTGGTGACGGACATGATTCAAAAGTTCGAAATATTTTAAATAATTATTTAAAAATCACATTTATATTAATAAAATTTTTTAAAAAATGAAATATCTCGAAAAGTACGACACTTACAGAAAAACCAATTACATATTTGAAATCAGCGTATAAAGCTTATTACAAAAATGTAAAAAACAAAAAAAATATTTTTTTTTCATAAATTAAATATCTCAAAAAGTAACAACACTTACAGAAAAACCAATTACATATTTGGAATCAGCGTGTAAAGCTTATTACAAAAATGTAAAAAAAAAAAAAAAAAAAAAAAAAAAAAAAAAAAAAAAAAAAGGGGGGGGGGCGGGGGGGGGGGGGGGAGGGGGGGGGGGACGTTTTCCATACCCCGTAGGGGAGGGGCGGAGGAACCCCCGCGACACCCAAATACCAAAGAGCGGGGGTTCCGGAGACCCTCCCCGGAGGGGGGCGGAAAAGTCCTACCCTGTCGTCCCCCGGGAAGGCCGGAGAGACCCCCGCCTCCCGCCCATCTTTGCGGTTTCCCCTTGGGTTT
>JABUQX010099846.1:22500-27981 GCA_015478945.1 Trachelipus rathkii
GAGACGAGGGAGTGAGGGCCGAGAGGACGCCGCAGGGAAGAATGGAGAGACACAGTGGATGGATTCATTATAGGAGAACACCGGATGCCTGCAATGGATGAGCTAATGGCGGATGGAATCATGATGGATAGAACAGGAAGATGGAAGCGGAGGTTGGCCCACTGACAGCTCGTTGAGCCTGACCTGGGAGAAGATGTTAAGATTAGAGTTAAAGAGTAAGGATATATCTACAGTATAATATTTTTACTATGTATATCATATTGAAAAATAAGCTTAATTTGTGCTTTGAAAAAGTACAACAAATTGTGTCTCGGTTTTAAAGTAAGTGTAATGGTTTTAACTGTTTTATATATAAATTATAAATCTAATTATAATATTTTATAATATATTATTTTAAAATTAAAAACATGAAAACATTTAAATAAATTATTAAAAAGAAAAAAAATTAATAAACAAAACCATTAAAAAAAATGTTTCCTTCTACGCGGATGTTCACTCATAGTATAGTGCAGTCCTGATGGTGAATATGGACAGAATAATAAAGGGAGGTAGTAGCAGAAATTGCAAAGTTAATGGCATTTTATTTTTAAACTATTTATTAACATTTCAGTAGCCATAATTATATGGCAAATTCAATAATTTAGAAACTGCCTTACAATTAACATAATTAGCATTTACAGCCTGTTGGGATTTCTAAATATTTTTGATACGTAGGACTATTAGAGGATTGGAAAACAGCGGTACGGTCGTGCCGTATTTATAAGGAAGGTAGCTTGGAAGATTTGAGAATATATATATATATATATATATATATATATAATATATAGTATTATATAATAGTGATATATATATATATTAAATACTATATATATATAGTAGTATATATATATTATATATATTATATATATATATATATATATAAAAATTTATATAAATAATAAAAATAATATATAATAAAATTAATATATTATTATAGTATATATTATATATTATATATAATATATAGTATATATATAGGGAAGCGTTTGTTTCAAGGATTCAATAATTGAGTTGATCAGTTATTTTAGTTACTTTTTTTTAGAGTAGGTTTTTAAGCGCTAATTTCTAATGCGGCAATAATATTACCAAATTTGATTAGATCAATAGAGACGTCAGAAGAGTGACGTAATCTAATGCGTATTTGAAATTTGTTAATTTTTTGATTTTCTTATAACCGGTTAGATTTGTAAGTTTTCTATTTGTTTTTAAAAGTGTTTAGTCTTGACGTGGAATATTTTAAACTTTTATCAAAAAGTATTTCATAAGTGTTGCAATTATTTTAGGCTTCCTTTAAAATATTTAGAATATCATGTAAGTAGTTTATTTTTAATTTTTCAAGCTTAGTTTCTTGAACTAGGCCAAAGCCTATAGAGACGTGGCCTAGACCTAATCTTGAAAGGGCATTGTAGGTCAAAATGTTCGTCTTCTATTGGTATTAGTTGTTAGGCTAGACCCCATATAATGTAACTGCCACTTTGATAATGTTGCTCCATTTGCAAATTATAAATTTTCATGTAGCCATAATTATTATGCAAATTCAATAATTAGAAACTGACCTTACAACATAATTAGCATTTAAGCTGTTGGGATTTTCTAAAATATTTTCAAGTGAACCTAGATATTTCGGCGGACATGAATAAAAAAGGTTTAACTCATTAACAAAAACTCAATAATTATCAACGTCCCATGAATAATATTGTTCATAGATCCTTGGTCTTTTCTGATCTAAATATGTAAAAATTTTAAATTTATAACTAGTATTATTCAAGTTATTGAAATCGAAAGCAGGTAACCTTTTTGGTGATGACCTCAAAGTCAATGAAGTCATAACTTTTGACCTATTGGTTAGATTAGCCTAAAACTTTCAGAAAGGAATTCAGGGACCAAAATAACCATGTATAGCAAAAATAAACATTCTGGGAAAATGAGGGTGTATTTTTGAAAAAAAATCTAGGCCCGATTATATGAATTGCTAGTAATAGTAAAAGGCAGAATCCAACTGAACGGAATTTGTAATTGTCTAGTATTTGGGACTCAGTTAACTTTGATTGGTGGGTTTAATACTTTAGAAAATAAAACTTGATTTTTTTACTGATATTTTTAAAATATCTATATTGAAATTGTTTAAAATATTTTTTATTTTGGACTTAATATTTTCACTAAAAATATAAATATTAACGCTCTGAAAATCATAACATTCTGCTTTTTTCTCCGGTTAGTGTAGGGATGATAAATCACTGTTTGAAATGCGTTTCAACAGATTAATTCGTATAATCAAATATCGATATTTGTTTATAATCGATTTTTTCACTAATTTCGAGGAATCGAAATTATAGACATAGTGTACGTAAATAGTATCAAAGAAATAAAGAAAATTTGTAAAACATATTTGTGCGGAATATACATATAAAAAAAAAAAGTATGTGATTAATAAAAAAATAAGAAATATTATATATATATATAGTATATATATATATATACCTATATATATTATATATATAGATATATATATATATAGTATATATATATATATATTATATATATTCTAATCACTGGGCCCATTAGGCGGCTCGAGCCGACGGGAACAGAAGGGGGGACGGTTTTCCATACCCTGTAGGGAAGGGGCGGAGGACCCCCGCGACCACCCAAGATAGCGGGGTATCCGAGACCCTCCGAGGGGAAATAGGCCCACCCTTCCTTCCCGAAGCGCCGAGAGACCGCCGACTCTGCATCGAGGCGGTCTACCCTGGGGTACCCATTTTAGTTTTTTTTTTTTTTAAATAAATTTTAAACTAGAGAAAGAAGAGGATTATAGCTTTCATTGCAACTTTGAATAGCCCATCCTTTGGTTTGCCAATAGCCATCAAAATCGCTTTTTGTCTCCATAAATCTACACAGCTTGGTTCGAGATATATATTTACTGTGTTTTGGATGCTATCATGGAGCTGCCAATACTGAAAATAAATTTTTCTTAATATCAGGAACATACCAAAACATCATTCAAAAATAATTGAGATATTTTCCCATCTACAACTGATTCTACTTCAATTGTTCCATATCCAAACACATTTGCCTGATTTTTACCTTGACCTGAATGCTTGAATTCATATATGTTTTAAAATAATTTTCTCAATTTGTGTTTTGTATCCCCATTATAAAAAATACCATTTCTTATCATTTTCTTGCAGATAAAACTTGTTCATCCTACTGCTAACAAAAAGCCTTAACTTCTGTTTTAGCTTTTGAATTTTCTTTATTTTAAAAATTTGCATTTTTTCTGGCTTTATTTTTCTTTCTGGTCTACCATCTGCAATCCATTTTCTGCAATTTTTGATCCAGTGTCCTTTTAAATGGCAGTAATTGCAAGGAAATTTCTTCATTTTATCTTTGGTACTATATTCTCTAAAATTTCCTTTTATTATTAACGCTTCTTGATTTTCTGACTTAACCTCTGATGCCATCTTATTTGCTTCTGTGCAAAGCCAAATTAAAAAGATTATAATACTTTTTTTCCTTTCTATTACTAAGAACATGAACCATGTAGTTTGGAAATTTGAATAATCCTTTTGCAAAATTTAAAAAAATCTTACATATGAGATATCTCTGGCAAAATGTCACCTTCATTCTCTCTTGAATTTGGTCATTTCTTCTGAACGATTTACGCCGAGCTGTCTACTTGAAGATAAATTCCAGCCATGTCTAATTTCTCCTTCCAGTTTGTAGTCAAAACACTGTGAACACACATCACACTTTTCTTCAACTTCTGCAAAGAGATTGTGCAGTTCTTCCATCCTTCATCTGGCTTCAAAAGATTCCTTATTTGAATTCTAATACTTTGGCTTATGGTTGAAACCAACAAAAACATTAAATCTGATTGAGTTTTGTTGAATTTTTCTAATTTCTTTTGTATGCATTTTTCTCTTCAACTGTTGTTGCAGTACTGGGTTCTTGTGGCTTTTCTAATTTACCATTGATTGCTTCTATTGCATCTGGTATACCACTAAGCCTTATTTGCATAAGATACCTTCCAACTCCAGTTTGGTCTTGCCTTGAAGTGGATCTTAATTTTTTTCTGTCATTGTACAAATCCATATTTAATACTATATATAAAGGCTTGCTTCTAATGTCTAGTTTTAGAGTTTTAATCTAGGCTATTTCTTAGTTTTATCTTTAGGGGTTGTTCTCTTACAGGGCATGCTTCACTAATCGTCAATTACATACTGTTTTTATGTCCATCAAGAGCTTACTCACCAACATATATCACTAAACACCTGCCATAGCGGAGCTTCCTATTAGATCCCTATCATAGTTTAGCTGTTGCAAATGTCCATAAAACCTCAATACAGCATTATTCTTCTCCCTCATTTTCTCATCTTTTTTGTTTCAATGTAAAGATTTGATCGACCCATCCTCTACCACTTCTAACACACCTTGTTCTTCTTCACGCATCAGTTCCTTTCAGTCACATGACGGCACTCTTTCGCCGCAAAAATACAGCATATATCTCCATACAACACTCACTAATTCCCTGTATTCTTCAAGCTACCCTTGATCTCCCTTGACCCCTTAAATAAGGGTACTATTACTGCTGTTCCCCATTCCATCAATCTCTCGGAACTATACCTCCATAAATGCTTTGTTTATGGAATTCCATTCAATCATTCACCATCTCTCCATTTTTTTATTTTCACTTTCACCAGTAATTTCATTTATATCTGCAGATTTACCATTTTTCACTTTCTCACTCTACCCACCTTACTAATGACCTCATTCCCAAAGTACCTATTCCTTTTGCAGCATCAGACCCATGGCACATAAACTATCACTTCTTCAATTACTGGCCTGATGTTATACCAGATTTTTGAATGTTCTTTCCATACTCCCCTCACATCCATTTCATCAGTTAAAAACACCATCCTGATTCATTATTCTAAGCAGATTCCCTTATTCTCATTTTGAACCTTTCACGCTTCCTTCTAGAAGAGCTTCCTATTCCCTTATAAGTCCTCCATTCATGCTCCTGTCAAAGTGTTTCATTTACCTCTTGTTTTCTCCTTCGTTTGCACCTTTTAGTATTTGCTTTTTCTCCTTGTATAATTCCAAGCATTTTTCTTTTGAAACTCATTCATTGGCTTTTTAGTACATTTCAATCAAAATCTTTTTAACTTTTAGTACCGCTTGCATTACCTCTTAATTCCACCACTGTGTTAACATTCTTACTTCCCCTCCCCCCCTAAATTTTTTTTTTTACCGCAAAACATTCCTCCCAAACTAAAAACCTTTAACTTCCTTTTGGCCTGGCTAACAACGCGCTTCCTTCATTTTGTTCCAGATTTGTTCAGGTTTCAACTTTAGCATTCAACTGATTTACTTGCGAGCGCTCTAAATACTTATAACCTTGTTTCACTTAACTTCTCTATTCTACCCACTTTCTTATATTAA
>JABUQX010099847.1:0-17500 GCA_015478945.1 Trachelipus rathkii
CACCCGGCTTTTTGGACAGGGTCGAGTCAAAAGCCAAAGGGCTTATAAACTGTTCTTTCCAGCCTCTACTTGACCTCTATCTTTGCGGCGTGATGTTGGTGCTTTTATCTCTTTTCTATAGGTACCGCATGGCAGGTGTTCGAGGTCTTACTGTTCACTTTACCACCATGCATGACGCCCTTTGCAGCAACAGGTGCTGTGGTGTCTGCGCACGAGTTTTGTGTTCATGTAGGTACATGCTAGTTCGTTGCGGTGCTTCCCTCTTTCCTGCCACCTCTATAATCTTCCATCTTCTGTGTTTCCGCTGAATTTAATCTCCCTCACTTTAAAGCCCATGTCTGTGCTTCATCTGCGTAATTTACGCTAGTGGATGCGAAATTTTTAAGGCGCAACACCCCTCCTGAATAGTACTCTGCCCGAGTGCAGGACAATCACGAGAGCATATATATATATATATATATATATATATATATATATATATATATATATATATATATATATAGTATATATATATATATATATATAAATATATATATATAGATATATATATATATATATATATATATATATATATAGAGAGAGAGAAATATATATATATATATATATATATATATATAATATATATATATATATATATATATATATATATATATATATATATATATAATCATTCATGAAAGCTCGACAATTTAAAAGAGTTTACCCAAGTTTCACAGTCCCACAAGTGTCTCAGGTCTGGTTCACGGGATGTGGTAAAACATATTTATTATTAAATATTTTAAAGAGGTAGAGATTGTTAATATCATATGGTGTTACAGTATTACTACAGTTTAATGGATTACAAAATGTAATTCATTTCAAGAGGGTTACAATATAAAATTCTCAATGCCATTACTCAGGTCATAAAATTATAATTCTTATGATTTGATGCATAAGTTGAATGAGGATATAGCAGAAATTTTCACAGTTTATTCTGAATTTAAACGTCACTATATTTTATTTATAAGTCAGAATATCTTCCATCAGAATAAGTATATGAGGATATTTTTAAAAACAATAATATTTAATTTGCCCCTGCAAAGAGGGAGAGATATTTGTTGTAGCTGGCCAAATGTTCCCAACTCAGCATAAAGAATTTTTAAAAAAGTATATAAAGAAGTTACTTATCCCTCATTTACGCAATTCTGTAAGCTTCATAATAAAAACACTTTTATGTGGTACAGCCATCTTACCTTACGAAACTGAAACTGTAAGGCTATACCTAGTGAGTACTCTAGTACTAAAATTATTTAATTACACTCACCAAAATTTCAACCAACGAAAATTACGCAGATGAGTACAGACGCGGGCTTTAAAGTGAGGGAGATTAAATTGAGAAGGAGAAGATGAAGAGAATTCCACAGAACAGAGGTGGCAGCAAAGAAGGAAGCACCGAGCTAGTCTGGAGTTGCTAATATAAACACAAAACTCATGTGCTCGACACAGCTCCCTTTGTGCTACGAGGGCGTCTGCAGTGAGGGTGGTATGAGTGAAAGTTCCTCGAGCGTTCTGCCACGGTACCTTTATAGAAAGAGATTAAAGCACCGTTCACGCGCAAAGATAGAGGTCAAGTGAACTAGAAAAGTACAGGACAGCTCCATAAGTCTTTCGCCCTTTGACTCGACCCGCCCATCCAAAGCTTAAGTGAAACCTGAGCCCCCCCAGATATGAGAGCAGGACTCCATACAAGGGCGGATGAGACCTTGTATAACTGGAGTAACTGTGAAGAGGAAAAAAAAGCCCTCAGTCTCCAAACAGAACTCCTGTTTTGAGGCCGCCCTATAAACCATTTGATGTGAGGTTTCCCAAGACATTTTTTTGTATGTTAAGCTAAGGATGTTTATATTGTCAACAGGAGACACGAGAGAAGAGAACCGTCAAAGAGATAGGAAAGTTAGAAGTTATTTTAGAGAGGATAGAAGTTGGGTTTTAAAAGAATTAAATTTCACAAGGTTGAGACGACCCCACACGGTTCTATCCAGATCAGCGAGAATGGAATCGAAAAGATTAAGACTAGAATTAAAAGAAGAAGCAGAATTGAAATGAGTTGAAGAAATGAAGTGGTCGAGTCAATGGGTACAAGAGTGGATAGAATTAGATTTGCAGACGAGAAGATCAATAATGAAAAGCAAGAATAAAAGTAGGAGATAAAGAAACCTGAGGAACACCACCATTGGACAGGAAAAGAAGAAGAAGTCGTGCCCCATCAACAACAGCCGATATTGAGCAATTTGAGAGAAGCAGAATAGGCAAAGAGAAGGAGGAAATCCAGCGAGGGGAGTTGAGGAGAAGTGACGCGTGCCACATGCCCGGTCAAAGCTTTGGATACGTCAAGCGCCAACATGTCTCCTGATTCCTAAGGGTGAAAACCATAAATCTGTTAGATAGAAAGTATACCAGACCTCGATGCCGAAAGCTGCAATTGAAGGACGGAAAGAAGGTAATGAAATTCCAGACGGTCTAAGAATGAGAGTTGAAGGGTTTTAAAGACTTAGACAGAATAAAAGTTAGAGCTATATGATAGTTGAAGGATCAGAGCTGATCTTTTTTCTCGAAATGGTTGACATAAGGGAAAGTGCTAGTTTTGAGTCATAGCATAGAGAATATAGTTGAACGAGATGAGGGGCTAGCACGGAAGGCACACCAAAAAACTCGGGAGGAAGCCGATATCCGCCACCCGCCTTCAACGTTCAGAGGATTTCAAGAGCCCATGCACCCGTTCAAATGTAATAGGACACCCGAGAAGAGAAGGAGGAGTGAAGAGAATGCCAGAACGAGTTGAGTTAGAGGAAAGGAGGCCGAAGAGATTGGCCTTTTCTAGCTGAGAGAGTTAAAGCAACAGAACCACTTCGGATCGAAATAAGAGATGAAGGATTTAGCAGAAGTTGTTGGAGATGTTTTTGGCAAGAGGCTCAGAAAGATTTGTCAGTAGAGAACCCTTTCAAGGAGATTAGCGCACTTTCATTTGATGAAAGCCCTTAGTCCTTCAAAGAATATCCTGCAACGATTTAGCTGAATGAAAATTATTAGCGAAAGTGATTGGAGAACGAGAATTTTTCCAATTTCGATACGCATTGTTCTAGCCTGGAATGGCCAGAGAACAATTGACCGAAACTGATTATATGAGAGAAAAATTTTAGTCGAAGAAGGAATAAACCTGCTCATCCCATCAACGATTACAGCTCCCACCTTGTCGGCAGCTGAAGGCCACCAGAGGAAAAGTTAAAGTCGCCCCAATTATTTATGTAGAAGTTAGCGCCCCAATCTCGATCAAAAGTGCTGAAGGGAACGCAATAGACGGTGATGGTATTGTTGAGAGAAACTATTAAAATGCAGAGATATTAGGTTGTGCCTAGAGTTGTCGTTACTAGGAGCGAAGGTGGTGTATTTATGTTGAAAAGGACTAGTGGTGAAACATAGGTCAAGTGTGTTCTAGTAGAATTGGTTGGGATGATCCGAAATGTTAGGTTCTTTAATTAATTGTTCCAGATCGTGCTTTGTAGTCGCTGAATGATTCGCTCCTTCCTAAAATCCAAGGAAGACCCCAACCATCCAGTGTTGTGTACATTGAAACCCAAATAGATGACCTCAGTATTTGAATGAGAAGATATAAAAGTCTATAACAGTCTCGTGAGGAGTAAGGTAATAAAGGCTAGAAAATCTGTTCTGTTAGGAGAAGCAGAAGAAGATTATTGTGCAGAAGGAAGAAAAGATTTTGCCTTCATGGTCACCGAAATGAGGGTGATTCTGAGACTAATAGACGTGTTGTATGGTGGCTAATGTTTACATAGGAACATACCCCACCCTTTGGACGGAAATTATGAAATAAATTATGGTTGGATATATTAAACGAGTTATGAATTCTTAGCCATCGGGTCTCAGACAAGAGCAAAAGATTAAAGAGTTAGGAGATGTGGGAATCACCTGAAGCAGAGTTAGAATTTGCTGCATGATGTTGGGTGGAAGCTTAATAGAAAAGCCCTCCGCACCTACCTAAATTCACATCTCACACACACACACACACACAATACACACACCCACACACAATAATACACACACACACAAAACAAGGCCAAAGACAGACAAAACAAAGGAAAATCGATAAAATTCAGCAAACGTTAAACTCTGTTAAAAGACAAACAAATTAATTAAAATCAAATTTTGTATAATAAAAAAAATAAACTCAAACTTAGAATAAAATTGCATTACCAAACTAAAAATTCGCTACCACAAAACCAGACAAAGAAAAGAAAAAACTTAAAACTAGAACTTATCTTTTAAAACTATATCGTTGAACCTCCTGAAACTAATAAATGCTAGTAACTGACATGAGTTAATAAAACCAATTGAAACTAAGACAAGATTGAAAACAACACATTTTCGCTGTTCAGCTTTACATACTAATAATAACAATAAATAAATAAATATAAACTATCTACCGAGAGCACTCAAACACCACTGCACTTCACAAGAATCAATATTACATAGAAGACAATTTTAAACATAGGATAATTTTAAAGATATTTGAAAAAAGTGCTTCTTACCAACCCCAGTAAAAAAAACCAGTATAGCTATATATAACATTTTGTTAATCATATTTCATGGAACATTCCACATGGAGAAACAGCTGACGGGTTTGAATATTATCGATCTAATTATCTGATCTCTCGTGGATAAAGAAGGATCCCGGTAACAGGATGGACTAGGATCAAAATTAACTTCAGACTATTAATTTTCCAAGAACTTTAATCCAGAATGTGATTTGGCTGATCTATATTATTCAATAGTCCTCGGCCTCAGATACGAGTCCCACTGGTTATTTTGTTTGAATGTTTTAAGAGATACAAGCAGAAACACACGTTCAGTATAGGAAGAAGAAACCACATCGCTCTATGGATTTAAATCCAATTATTATTTCCAATTTTTATTTTTTTTTTTTTGTTTATAATTTAAATAAATCATATATTATGGCATTTTTTGTAAGTATTCCTCATATATTCTTATAGGGTTGTACTGTTTGTAATTTGTGTTTGCATGGCTCTTTATAACATTTTGAGAAAATATTTTGGGATGATATTTTAAAAAGTTGGGACATAACATTAAATAAAATATTTCATATAGACTTATGGTTTTTATATCACCTTCAGTGTATGCCGAGTGTTTTTTTATTTCTTAATGTCAATATGAGTCAAGAGAGTTCAAGGAGGGTCGATAATGCCATTTATGACACGAAACGCCCTACAATTATGTAGGTTTATGACTAAGTCAGTCATTAATAAGAAAGAATTGAAAAATATTTATATTATTTTAGAATGCTTGCTCTCACAAACCATACGAAATTCTACATGAAAAAAACCATAGCCTCATTTGTATTAATGTTTAATAATTAGACTTGACTGAAATGAGATAAGATATAATCTCTTTATGAAGGTGCATCAATATCTTTCTTTTTTGTGATAAATGTATAACCTCTACATATTAGCGTTAAAGATAAAAGGTCAAAAATCCAAAATTCAGAAATTGCAAGAGTGAAGATATAAATAAGATAGCATCTCAAACGATGCAATGGATATACAGAGTTTGAAGCAAAGAGTCATGAAATAGTTACAGAATATGATATAGGGTACTACAATACGCTTTTCTGGGTTAATGCTGGGTAAGAGGGAAAGATGAAGAAACAAAGTTGAATTTTATATTTTAACAAGGTATTAGAAAAAGTTTGAAAATGAGGTATCAGGCAAGATTTAGCTTCTCGTAAATAGGGTTTTATCATATATACTAAGCAGCCACCCTCTAGAGATGGTGAAGACAAACCTTTGTAAACAAATCTAATTTCTACAGTAATGCAAAATGGTATATACACTGTGTTAAAGTGAGGAGAACAGAGGCTCAGGTCAGACGAAACTCCAGTGCTGGGCACACGAAGCAAAGATGCATGAAGGACAATCAAAGGAATCCCTCGGAAAACAATAACAATAATAATAAATAAATAATAATAATAATAATAATAATAATAATAAATAATAATAATAATAAAATAATAAAAATAATAATAATAATAATAATAATAATAATAATAATAATGGAATAATAATAATAATAATAATAACAATAATAACAATAAATAATAACAAAAATAGAATAACAAATAAATAATAATAAATACGGAATAATGGAAATAATGAATAACAATGAATGGAATAACAATGGAATAATGGAATGGAATGGAATGGAATGGAATGGAATGGAATGGAATGGAATGGAATGGAATGGAATGGAATGGAATGGAATAATGGAATAACAATGGAATAATGGAATAATGGAATGGAATGGAATGGAATGGAATGGAATGGAATGGAATGGAATGGAATGGAATGGAATGGAATGGAATGGAATGGAATGAAGAATGGAATGGAATGGAATGGAATGGAATGGAATGGAATGGAATGGAATGGAATGGAATAAAATGGAATGGAATGGAATGGAATGGAATGGAATGGAATGGAATGGAATGGAATGGAATGGAATGGAATGGAATGGAATGGAATGGAATGGAATAATAATAAAATTAAATATATCACACCAAACTTATGCGCCCGGATTCTTCAGTCTATCACAAAACATACTTTATATTAAAAATCCGGATGCTGTGGAGAGGCTAAAGTGGTGGTGCTGTGTGGCAAAGAAAACAACAATCATAAAATGAATCATTAATTAAATAATATTGTCTAATATTTTTTGTTTATTTGTTTGATTGTTTTTTTTAAAAAACATTTTTTTTGAAAAAAGAATGTTTTTTTTTTAAAAAAAAACATTTAAAAAAATCGTTTAAAAAAAAAAAATTCAAAAAATTTTTAACATTTTTTTTAACCCACCCCTTCTCCTATTCCATTGGGCTCAGTGTATGTTGTAATTATATATATATATATAGAGAGAGAGTATATATATATATATATATATATATATATATATATATATATATATATATATATATATATCACACACACACACACATAAAACACATAAACTGTTGTAATTGCAAAAACAAAGGTTAAAAATACTACACACACATTACACAATATTACATATTATTACATATTTCATCATTACACACATACACATACACACATACACACACATTACACACACACATACACACATTGCATACACACATTCCATACACTATTAATAATACACACAATACACATATTAGCTGCTGTTGTTAATAATACATATTACACACATTACATATTATTATTGATATTACACACACATACATACACACACACACACATACACATGAGTTATTATTATTATAGCATGCCATTATTATTACACACATATATTAGGACAGCATTACATTACATTATTATTATTATACAGTTATTGTTACAGAGTGCGCATACACATATTATTATTATTACACACAAAGCTACACACACACACATATATATATATATATTAGCTTTTAGTAACCGTTCGAAAAAAGGGCAATTTTAAAGGAATATCAAAGATTTACTCTGAAAATATATTTGCAAAATAAAATCAAGCAAACAACAAACAAAAAAAAAATAAAGAAAGAAAACGTGAATTAAAAAAAATAAAAATATGAACATAAACATGAACATCAGGAATCTGTTCTAACACTAAAATTACTAAAAATTTATCCAGGAATAGAACATTTAAAGATTATAAATTCAAAAGAAGGTCAAAGAAGATGAGAAACAACAGCTATTTCTTCAGGCCATCATTAATTTAAGCAAACATAAATTTTTAATGCAAGTAATGCAAATCAAGTAATAATAATAATTAATAATAATAAAATAATAACAAACAGGAATAATAATAATAATAATAATAATAACAACACAATAATAATAATACACACACACACACACACACACACACACACACAATAATAATATTAAAACTCAAGAACACCACCGAATTGATATCGAGATAACTGGACCATGAAAACGAATTACAGCCCGAAGACAGAAAATTTACCCGATTGTTTATTTGTTTTTCATAATACTTCAACTGGCGGTTTATTTTGTTCGTCAATTAATATTATTCTTCATCAATTGAAGTCGTCGGCACTGATCCTCCCTCTAGTGATGTGGTTCAGTTTTTAGCTCTTAGTTGCAAGCGTTATTCAATCTCTCTCTCTCTCTCTCTCTCTCTATCTATCTATCTATCTATCTATCTATCTATCTATCTATCTATCTATCTATCTATCTTATCTATCTATCTATCTATAATACAGTCATTCTATCTATCTATCTATCTATTATTATTATTATTATTATTGCCGTTGTTGCCGTTACATTGTTATTGCTATTATTATTTATTATTATTGTCATTATTATTATTACGCTCAGTTGCTATTATTATTAGTTTATACATGCTATTATTATTATTATTATTGTTATTATTATTATTCTTTTAATTGTTAATAGTTACTATTACAATAACCTATCTTTTAAATGACTTCAATAACGAGAATAATTCACAAGTAGAAAGGATGGAGCAAGAATGTTTGGAAGAAGATTCTAATCCAGGTATCACATATTCATATAGTGAGAGTGAGGGTGGCAGAGGTGGTGGTATATATATATATGGCAGCATATATATATATATATATATATATATATATGGTATATATATATGTTATTGAAGATGGGACGATAATAATAATAATGACGATGACGATGACGATTTGAGCAAATTTCACCGATGATGACGACGATGACGATGACGATGACGATTAATTGAAAAATTTTTTTTTTTGAGCTTCTATATATCTAAATAGACATATACATTTAAATATATGCCCGAATATATATATATATATATATAGTATATATATATATATATATATATATATATATATATATATATATAAGGTTACATATATATATACATATAAGGTCAGAAAGACAGGGGGGGCCTGTGGTTCAACCCCTGAACACTACCTTAGCCATGATCAAAATTCCTTGATACCCTAAGTCTCACACAATAATAATAACAATAATAAATAATAATAATAATAATAATAATAATAATAATAATAATAATACACAATAATACACAACAATAATAACAACACACAATAATAGTTAATCAAATGAAAATGAAAGCATTTATTAATGGAAATGAGGAGACATATTTGGTGGTCCGTAACGATTCTTAGGTCAAGTGGTTCCCATGCAAAACATTTAATTAGGACAATGTAAGGTTTCCAAAGTTTGCAGATGATAGCTACCTCAGAAAGGAATAATGATGAATGTATAAAGATTAAAAAGAACTGTAAATGTTGATGGGATGAGCAGGTTCATTCCTTCTTCAGCTAAATCCTTCTTTTCATTCCTTCTAAACTAAATCTTTCTTTCCCTCATAATCCATGGTTGACTTGTCTCCTTGGCCATTCAGCCAGAGACAGTCAGTGGGAAAATTGCCCTCCCATCACCCCTGCCACTTTCATCTCAGCCAGGGAAATCGTTGCAGGATACCTCCTCTGGGACGAGCAAAGCGGGCTTTCATCAAAGGAAAGTGCCCTAACCTCCTATTCCCTCTTCTTACTGACAAATCTTCTCATCTCTAGCGCAGCTTCTGTAACCTCCTCCTCTTATCTGGATCTGATCCTTGTGTTAATTCTCCAACTGAAAAGGCTAATTCGGCCCTCGCTCAACTATTTCCTTTGTTCATTACTTTCTCGGCAAGTAGAAGTTTCGCACATGTCCAACTTATTCTGAAAAAAGGAGCTTCTAACTATCGCCCTGTAGCTCTCAATTTCATTCTATCTAAGATCTTTTGAAACCTCTTTAACTCAATTTCTAGATCATCTGGAAATCGATTGCCAGTAATGGCTCTCGCACGTAGTTCACTGGCGATATACATCTCCTATCTAACCGATTTATGGTTTTTCGTTTTAGAACTACGGAGACTTGCGTGTTGGTGCTTGACATATCCAAAGCATTTGACTGAGTATTCACGCGTCACTGCTCTCCAAGCCCTCCTTTGGTTTTCCTCCTTTGCTTTCTACTTATGTCTCCAGCTTCTTCAAATCACCAATATCGGCTGTTGTTATAAAGTACCTCTTCTTTCTGTCAATAGTGTAGTTCCAGGGTTCTGTCTATCTCCTACTTACCCTAGTTTTGGTGAAGGATCGTCTCACCGCCCCGGTCGGTCGACATGTATCTGATGACCTCGACCCTGCACTCTTCCCTCCATCAATTCTGTACTCTCTTTACTTAGGACTCCTCAGTCTTATCTTTTCCGACTTTATTCTCGCGATGGATAGAAATAACTTTGTGAAATCCAACTTTTAAAACCCAACCTCTACAAATCTCCATACAAATCTCCTTCTCTAACTTTCCTATCTCTTCGACGGTTCTCTCGTCTCTCAAGTTGACAATATAAACATCTTGGCCTTAACATGAACAAAAATGTCTTGAACCTCACACATCGCAACGGTTGTTAGGGCGGCTTCAAAAAGAACTGGGAAGTTCTGTTTAGACTGTGAGACTCTCCTCCTTTTCTCAGTTGCTCCAACCGCCCATGTGAGCAATTGCTTTCATATCTGGAGAGGGGTCGCTTTCACCGCTTTGGACAGGCTCTGGAGTCAACGGCAAAGGCTTATAAACTGTTCTGTACTTTCCACTTGACCTCTATCTTTATGGAGCGATGATGTTGGTGCTTTATTTCTATCCTATGCGGCAAGGTGATCGAGGGAACTTATCACTGGGTGTCACTGCACTTTACGACTCCTTTCTGTAGCACAAGGGGTGTTGTATCTGCGCACGAGGCCAAAGCTGACATTGCAACTCCAGGCTAGCTTGCTGGTGCTTCTTTCCCACCACACCTCCTGTTCTGTGGAATTCTCCACTTGCATTTCCCACTGAATTCAACTCTGCGTCTGTGCTCATGCAATTTCCAGCGCCAGAGGGTGAACTTTGAGAGTACTACACCCCCTACTTGAATAGGGCTATGCTGTGAGTGGTGTGACAACTGTAAAAAAAACTTAAATACTTAATAATTAAAAATGAACTGGAAATCTCCACTTCCATCCAAAACATCATTCAGATTATCCCAGAAAATCATACTCTTCAACAACATTACCCTCAGATGAATCAATATATGTCGCAACTATACAAATTTGGACCTTTTCAAACTTAAATTTTAACTTTTAGACTTCTAGTACTCACACAAAATTCACCACTATAGCTCTACCACATCACTGCATCAGAATTCGCAACTCTATCCCTCTATTCCTTTCCAAAGGACACAAACACATCACCACACCACCTATTTTCAATTGCTTTTCATCTTGTTTCAGTCGTGGAGCAAATCACCCACCTTCTTAAACAGCAATCCATCAAATTTCCATCCACCAACACGGTCTGACATTTCATATACAGATACGATTCATACATTTTTCGTTGACAAGGATAGAAGGGCGGCCACTGCGATCACGACCTCTCTAGGCATGCATTTCAATTAGCATTTTGGCAAAAAGATATGGTAGTAGGCAGCCAACCTACCACATTCTCCTCCTTAGTCGCCTTCTCTAATAATATGTGACATTATGCGTACTTTCCACGTATATGGGATAGGGATGTCTGTAAGATGTTGTCTAGTATGTGAATATAAGTATGTGTATACATTATGCTGTCTGGATATGGTGATATGAACGCATAAATATATACATGAACCATTAAAGAATTGGAATGTCATAAAATACCATAAGCAAATATATATATATATATATATGGTATATATATATATATATATATAGAGAGTATATATATATATATGTATATATATATATATATATATATATATATATATATATATACTATTATTATTGACATTTTTCTGTCATTATTGCCATTATTATTATTATTATTATTGAGTTTTAATATTATTCAAAATTCTTATTATTTTCACCAATTAATGAAATAACCGCATGAATTTGCCGACGATGATCACGGCGACGATTGAAAAAAAAAAACAGCTGATTTGTTGATGACGATGACGATGACGATTAATCGTCCCATCACTAATATATATATATATATATATATATATATATATATATATATATATATATATATATATATATATAGAGAGAGAGAGAGAGAGAGAGAGGAGATAGAGAGAGAGAGAGAGAGAGAGAGAGAGAGAGAGAGAGAGAGAGAGAGAGAGAGAGAGAAATGTAATATAAATATGTAGTCATTTAAGAAAATGAAATTGATCCTAACCTGATATAAACCAATAATATTTATTGAAATTAATTATTAATACAATCAGTTGAATTATTTCAAGGAAGAAATACCCTATTGCTTAGGGACTTAATGTCACCCTAACTTTTTGCTTATGATTCTGAGCGCTGACCACCTTCACCTGGGATTACATATGATTAGAAATTCTGCGCTGCCTGGCAGAAATGTGGATTGAATTAGACTAGCTGACAGAAAAGTGATTATGTCAGCCCTATATATATAGTGCAGACAGACTCACTTTTCTGTAAGCTAGTCTACAGAAAAGTGAGTCTGTCAGCACTATTTATGCAGCCTCTCTCCTTAGGATGCAGACGCAGGAGGTCAAACACGTGGCCCATGGCTGCACCACTGCTTTCCCATAGTGGTCCGGCCCCTAAAATTTAAAATTTTTCAAGATAATTTATTTTGAACTTAACAAATTATTAAATGAATTATATATATATATATATATATAGTATATATATATATATATATATATATATATATATATATATATATATATATATATATAGTGATATATATATATATATATATATATATATATATATATATATATATATATGTATATTATCGTGTAATTGTATATATATATATATATATATATATATATATATATATATATAGAAAGAAAGAGAAAAGAAAGAGAAAGTAGTTATATATATATATATATATATATATATATATATATATATATATATATATATTTATGGCCCACGAGGACTGTTTTGTAGTCAGTGTGGCACTCCTCCACGGTAAATGAGTTTGACACCCCCCTGATGTAGAGCGTATTTAAGTGTAACGAACATTAGCTCTGAAAGCAAAAGAAATATGAAGACTAGGATTACTCCTGCAAAGAAACTTCATCAACTGATGGGAAAATAGGCAATGTAATAGAGGAGAGAAGAAGAAACATGGAGAAATGAAGAAGGTGAAAATAAAGAACTAAAGAATAAATCGAGAGTTCACGCGGTAAACAACAATCATGATCAAAAACCAAGAATAGACTTGTCTAAAGACTTTTGAACAGTCTTCTAATCCCAATCGTCTTGAAGGTAAGGACGAAAACTTGTTTACAATTCTTCTAAGAGATTCTCTACAATTGTATTATATACAGAAAGAGCTCCTCCTATTTCAAAATGATGAAAGATCTGAAAATTATCCGTATTATGTTTGAAATTATTAATACGGGAGTAAAGAAAGTAAATATTAAAGTACTCAAAAATATAATTTAAATAATAATAATAAAAAAAACAAAAAAAAAAACATTGAAATATACCCTAAAACCCTTAAGAATCCGATAGGAGCCTGTAGAGAGTTGTAGTACAATTCAAAAGAAGTTTACGGTAACATTTTAAAACTAATTTAAAATTGATGCCAAAAATTTACAATGAATAGAGGAGTGCGCAATCTTAATAACGATTAAAAAATTGGGGCCGGAAAAAAATCCAGAAAAAACCAGAAGGTGTACATCAAGGCAAACAAATTGTATTCTTATAAAGGGGATCAATCTTTGACAAATCAGCAATCAGCATGAAACTTGGTACATAAGGTCATCGTAGCAGAAAAATACCTTCCTGAATACTTGAGGTCCCAACAACGATTCCCGCACCACCATCCCCAATTTTGTGGGTTTCGTCAAATTTCGCTTCCTTCAAAAATCCATATCTTAAGATTTATTTAAGAAAGAATAAAAATTCAAAGTGCATTTTAAAAGGCAGTAATAGCTTTTATTAAAGTGCAAAAAGTTTAAAAAAAAAACTATCAAATTGAAGTTAAAAAAATTACAAGACGATCAAATAAAAATTTCCCTCTCAGCCACTTCAGAAGACAGATAAAAAAAAAAATTCTGTTCTTATGTACTAAAAATTATAATTATTTTGAAATAAAATATCTGTTATTTTTGTTTTTAAGCTTAAAAATAATGAAATTCAATTGGAAAATGAAACTTTGAACTTTGAATAATTTCAACTTAACTATACAAAATAGTGATATAAATTTGCAAAATAAATGCATTGTTATTAATTTTATAGTTTTTGCCAATCGCAAAATTTAAGGAAAGAAATACATTTCTAATGCAATGGTGTATTCCAAACTTTAACTAGCACGATATTTTTAATTTTTTTTAAAAACTATTTTTGCATTAGAGTCTCTTCAATTCCTGATAATTTTATTCGTTTTGATTTTGGCTATGAGATTTTTCTGTCTCAGCCCCAAACCGGAAATGGTCATAGGTTTCTTAATTTTCATCCAATATGCACCAAATAAAGAACAAACTGCAGCTTTTGTTGACCACTAACACGCTTTGCTTTGCATTTTTATTTGAAGAAAAACATGTTTTTGATAAAATTTTGGGGTGCTATTACAGTTTTTTGGTCGAAATGACTTGAAAATTGACCGCTAAAGATGGGTCTAATATCTAAATTCCTAATTCCGAACTCGACTTAAAATGGTTTTGAAAAATGAAAAATCGCTATAATTTTTTTTTCTGGGTATCCGATCAAGAAATTTTCAGGGCGTATGAAGTTAGGGCAGATACACATTTTGTACTTAGATTTTTTTTTTTTTTTTTTTTTTTTTTTTTTGCAATAGTTTTTCTTTGGGGAACAATTTTCCAAATTTTTTTTTTGACATACCAAGCATTATTGTAAATAAAAAGGTGTATCTCCTCCTACTAAATGCGCCATAAGAATTTGATATTAACCGCAATCTTTCACATTTTCCCAAAAAAAATTTTGGGGGCGGAAAAGGTGAAGAATTTCGATAATTTTTTTTCCTATTCTTCCAATCAATATCAAATATTCGTGGCGTATATAGTTGGGGGAGATACCTTTTTTTTTATTGAGATCATTATTTTGTATACTTAAAAAAATTCTTTTAAATATCCAGAGACAAAACTGTTGCATATACAAAAAAATAAATAATAAATAAAAATGTGTATCTCCCCAACTACAGGTGCCATGAAAATTCCATGCATATCAAATGAATAGGAAAAATATCTCAATTTTCCATTTTCAAGCTCATTTTTAGTTGGGTTCGGAATTTGAGCATTGTTGGGATTTGGTTTCAATAATCAAGTATGTTGAATTTTAACGAAGTTATGGATCTTTGAATAAAGCGATATTCGCAGAAACCCCCAAAATTGGGAGTAGAGCTGGAAGTCCCAAATAGGTGTTAAAACCTTAAATTTTCAGGAAAGTAGTTTTCTGTTAAGAATACTTTATATACAAAGTTTCGTGAAAATTAGTGAGATGTGAGTGCAGTTCAATGCCTGATTTGTCACAAAATGAGTCAAAGTAAGAAAAAATTTGAGCCGTAATTGATATAAAACCTCTCTATTTGCAAAAATTAATTATTAATAAATCACCTGATTTAATGAAGGTACATTGCCGCGGTACGCCCCCCGCAAGCACCTCACTTGATCAGATGATTGGTCAGGATTGCCCTGCATGCACAAACGTGATTGAAATGAACTAGCAAACTGAAACGTGCGTATGGCGGCTATTTAATATATATATATATATATATATATATATATATATATATATATATATATATATATATATATATATATATATATATATATATATATATATATATATATATATATATATATATATATTTCGCATCTGAGAATTTTAAAGGTCAAAGATCTAGAGACAGAATTCCACAAAAGTTAGCAAAATTCTGTCCAGACTTAGGTTAATGGCAGACAAGACACCATCGAAAGCGTACAAGTTAATGCAAGTCAGATAAATTAAAAAGAGGGTTTTCCAACTTTACCAGAAGAATACATAAAGAATGAGTATAGCAGTGAAGTCTAGGGTCAGAAAGCTCGACATAGTGTAAGATGTAGCTGTTTGGAAAGACTAGTTGCACGGATTTACATAACTTACACTATAGTTTCGATTTCTCTGCCATGACAAGAAATTCGAGGAAGATTAGTGGATTGTTGCTCCAAGACCATCCTCCTAATATCAGTTATTTGTCAGTGGGTGTGATGTCATTCAAAATGATAGGAGTAATTGAAGTAAAGTCATCGACATAGCATAGGAGCGGATAGGTTATGAAGTGATAGAGTGATGGTTATTAATAAAAATAGAAAGAGTTGAGGATAATAAATATTCATGAGAAACACCACAATTGATAGATATGAAGAATAAGCGATTGGAAAGAAAATCAAAAAGAAGATTAAAAAGATACTTTTAGATACCGAAAGAGGAGAGTTAATAAATTAATGATTTGTCCTAGACTATAGAAGGCTTTTGACATATCCAGCTCTACAACAAAAAATTCACAAAAATACCAAAGAGGGATAGACTTAGAAGTAGATAGAATGGAAAGATCGCCATTATACTTCTCATTACGGAAATCATACTAGCGATCTGCTGTAAGATATCAGATATTTCCATATTTTATTCTTAGAGTAAATTCGATAACTTTGGAGATGTGATGATATAATTAGAGAGCTCAGAGAAATTTCCCTTTTTCGGCACAGATTGAATGAAAGAACGAGCTTCATTAGGTGGAATATGTTAATGTTGAAACGTTGAAATTTATGTTTTCAAATGCAGCAAGCTCGGACAGATGTTTTGATAACAACTGGAGGAATATCGTCAGGACCTTAAGCTTCTCAGTGTTAAGCTCAGAGAGGGAGATAAAGACAAATCTTTATATAAAATTTAATATTAGGCGTTAATGAGCTGGGAGTGAGGTGAAGAAGGAGGAATAATTTCGAATAGTCTAAAGTGGAAATAGAAGAAGAGGTTTGAACCAAGTATTTAGCTTTAGTATAAGGTAAGACAGTAGTAGTGCCGTCAGAGAAGCAAAAGAAAAGAATAAGGTAAAAAGCCAAGTTAGTTATCATTTTTTTGCAGTATGGCAGAAAGAGAGTGAGAAAGAGAATCCAGAATTATTTTAAAAGTTTTTACATACATATGTTACGGAGACTATAATCTGCATTATTCCAGGATGAAATATAAGTATCACGACCTTCTGCAGTTTTAAAACTACTTAAAGTTTTACAGAATGTAAAAAGACAGGAATGTGTGCTTCTACTGCAGAGATAATCACTTCGATTATGCGTTCTGCACATTCTGATCAATCTCTCCCATCGAAGTAGTAATTAATCGAAAGGGAGGTCACAAAAACAGCCACAATTCCTACCAGTAAGCATCAAC
>JABUQX010099847.1:37500-40205 GCA_015478945.1 Trachelipus rathkii
GTCTTTGAGCCGCCCTAGCAACCGTTGCGATGTGAGGTTTCCAAGACATGTTTTTTGTTCATGTTAAGGCAAAGGATGTTTATATTGTCAACAGGAGAGACGAGAGAACGTCGAAAGAGATAGGAAAGTAAGAAGGTATTTTTAGAGAGGAGATTTGTAGAAGTTGGTTTTAAAGAATGAATTTCACAAAGTATTTCTATCCATCGCGAGAATAAAATCGGAAAGATAAAGACGAGAGGCTATTCTAGAAGTAAAAGAGGAGTAGAATTGATATGAGTTAAAGAATGAAAGGGTTCGAGTCATCGGTAAACGTTGGGATGAGTTTAGAGGTGCAGGTGAGGAAGATCATTAATGAAAAGTAAGGAAAATAAAAGTAGGAGATAAGACAGAGAACCCCTGAGGAACACCACTATTGACAGAAAGAAGAAGTCGCCCCATCAACAACAGCCGATATTGAGCGATTGAAAGAGAAGGCTAGACATAAGTAAGCAAAAGAGAAGGAGGAAAACCAAAGGAGGGGAGCTTGTGAGACAGTGCAACGCGCTTGCCATACCCGGTCAAATGTCTTGGATATGTCAAGCGCCACCAAGCAAGTTTCCCCGTAGTTCCTAAGAGCGAAAAAAACCATAAATCGGTTAGATTAGGAATGTATATCGCCAGTAGACTTCGTGCAACGAGAACCGTACTGGCGATCGGAATGATTTTCCAGATGATCTAAGAAGTGAGTTAAGAAGGGTTTCAAAAGATCTCTAGATACTACAAGGTGAGAAGCTACAGGGCGATAGTATAGAAGGATTCAGAGCGGCTCCTTTTTTGCGAATAGGTTGGACAATGTGCGAGCTTCCAACACTGAGGGAAAGTGATAGTATTGAGACATGGAGAATATAGTTGAGCGAGGGGCCGAAGGGATTAGCCTTTTCAGTTGGAGAAATAAAAGCAACACAAGGATTCGATCGAATAAGAGGAGGAAGGGCAGATTTACCAGAAGTTGTTAGAGATGAAAGATTTGTCATAAGAGAACCAAGGAGGTTAGCGCACTTTCGTTTGATGAAGCCCGCTTTGCTCGTTCGAAGAGTATCCCTGCAACGATTCTAGCTGAATGAAATTAGCGAGAGTTATAGGAGAACGAGAATTTTTCCACCTCCGATAGGCACTGTCTCTAGCCTGAATGGCAGAGAACAAGCACGATCAAACCATGGATTATGAGGAAAGAAAGATTTAGTTTTAGAAGGAATGAATGAGGAGAGAAGGATTTAGCTGAAGAAGGAATGAACCTGGCTCATTCCCATCAACGTTTACAGCTCCCTCCTTATCTTTTAAAATTCTTTATACATTCATCATTATTTCTTACTGAGAGGTAGCCAATTTGCAATCATCTGCAAACTTGGAAACCTTACATTTAAGTCCATGGTCTAAATATTATACATATATGAGGAACAACCACTTGACCTAAGAAATCGTTACGGACCACCAAAATTGATCTCCCTCATTTCCAATAATAAATACTTTTCATTTTTATTGATTAACATTATTTTATTATTATTATTATTATTATATATTATTATTATTATTATTTATTATTATTATTATTAATTATTTATTATATTATTATTATATTATTATACTTAAGGTATCAAAAATTTTGATCATCGCCAAAAATAATTTCGGGAGGTTGAACCCCCTGACCCCCTGTCTACAGGCCTTATATATATAATATATATATATTAATATATATATATATATATATATATTATATATATATATATATATAATTATATATATAGTATATATATATATATATATATAATATATATATATATAGAGAGAGAGAGAGAGAGAGAATTTAAAAAAAAAATTTTTTTTTCAATTAATCTGTCATCGTCGTTTCGTCATCGTCATCGTCATCGGTGAAATTTGCTCTAATGTCATCGGCATCGTCATCGGCAAAAATCAGCATATCCCATCACTATATATAATATATTCATATAATATATAATATATTATATAATAATATATATATATATATACTCTATATATATATATATATATATATATATATATATATATATATATGTTATATATATATATATATATATATATATATATATATATATATATATATATATACTATATATATATATATATATATATATATTATATAAATATAAATATATATATATATATATATATATTATATATTATAATATATATAATATATATATATATATATTATATTATATATATATATATATATAACAATATATATATATATATATTTATATATATATATATATTATATATATATATATATATATAATATATATATAATATATTATAATATATTATATATAAATATATATAATATATATATAATATATATTATATATATATATATATAATACTATATATATATATATATTATATATATATTTATATATATATATATATAAGAAGGGAATGACGTGAAAATTTGTTAAAGTTTTTTACAGTACTCTCAAACGACTGAAGTTATATGAAAAACTAATTCATTTCTAATTTTAAATCGTATTCAGTGAAACGACGTCCACAAGTAAAGAGCGTGTTCCACACATGCGGAGTTGTCAAACCGTTTGCCAAAACATCCAATTGTGTATGGGTTCATTTTGGAAAGCGTTGCTCATTTGCTTGGTTGCCAAATTACACAAATCTTTTCCACAAGAGATGGA
>JABUQX010099848.1:12500-22500 GCA_015478945.1 Trachelipus rathkii
CTCTTAATCATTTTGACCTTGGGATGTTTGTTTTGAAAGATTTTCGCGCAAATATGGATGAAACATTTTCAAACATTTTGGAAGTTGCAACAGAACTTCTGCTTTCTGTTAATGAAAAAATGAGAATGCATCATGTGAGAAGCAATATAAAATGAAAAGACATAAGGCAATTACAGTTTCTTTTCTTGATGATTTTCCAAACCAAACACCACCGCATTTCGGGCAGAGCCCTAATCTAATCTATGAACCATAGATACATGCTCACTAATCTTTGTAAAGTCACTCATTCCATCGATATCGATTAAAAATTTACGAATTTTGTAAATAAATTTAATTTGTACAATCACTTTTGGATTGGTAAGAACTTTAGCATTTACCTCATTCAACACGTTTACTCCAAAAAAAATATTTCTCTACTCCGAAAGGGGCTCAAATTATGCTTTTTCAATTCTACAAGAGAAGAAAACCTGACAGAACTGGCTTTAGTGAGTGTTTATAATTAATGGCTACACAATATAAACAGAGGAAGTTATCAAAGATTTTGCTGTTAAGAGATCAAGATGAAACTTTTTTTGTATAATAAAATTTTTTTTTTTTTTTTTTTTTTTTTGTATTTTGAAATTCCTATCAATGTTAGATTATTTCATTTTTTCTTTCATCTGAATATATAATATATATATATATATATATATTATATATATATATATATATAATATATAATATATTAATATAATATATATTATATATATATAATATATATATATTATATATATATATATAATATATATATATATATTTAATATATATATTATAATATATAATATTATATATATTATAATATATATATATATATATATAATTTATCTTAAATAATATATATATATAATTTAGATATATTTTCATTTATTTATTATATATATATATATAATATATATATATATATATATTTGTGTGTGTGCGTGTGTGGGCAAGGTACACTCTGTTAAGATGGATATTCTTAGTTGCATGTTAGGTATGAGAAGAATTGATAAAATGAGATGGACGTGTTGGGAGTTGTTGTGGTTATGAAGAAAGGCGAAAATGAGAAATAAATAAGCGTTCATTAAGATGGTTTAGTTATATGGAAAGATGGAAAGGATGGAAAGACCAGCTTGCAGACTGAAGAAAAAGTGGATTGAATCAGTGAAGGAGTACCTAAAGGAAAGGAATTGTGAGCAGGGTTGTGGAGTCGGTTCAAAAATTTTCCGACTCCGACTCGACTCTCCGACTCCACCCTCTGAAAAATTATCGACTTCCGACTCCGACTCCGACTCGACTCCTGAAATTTACCGACTCCGACTCCGACTCCGACTCCACGCTTTGAAAATTACCGAATCCTACTCGACTCCGACCCACTCAAAAATTATATATATAAAAAAATATATATATATATATATATATATATAATCTATATATATATATATATAATATAAATATATATATATATATATATTATATATTATATATATATTATATATATATATATATATTTTAATATTATAATATACTATATATATATATATACTATATATATTATATATATTATATATATATATTATATATATATATATATATATATATTATATATATAATATATATATAATATAATATATTATAAATATATGAGAGTATGTTGTTACCTGTGGTTAATGTATAATAGTGAGACTATGGTTGGAATAGAGGTATAGATCTAAAGTAAAATGTGTTCAGATGGACAAATCTTAGGGCGTGTTAGGTGTGAAAGAATTGATAAATGAGCAAAATGACGTATTAGAGAATGTGGTGTTGTGGGGTAAAATTAAGAGAATAAATGAAAGTACGTAAAGATGGTTGATCATGTGGAAAAGGATGGATGATGATCCGGTTGTAAGCGGATGTATTGTGGTGAGTGTGCTGGAAATCGACGGCTGGAGACCGAGGAAAAAAGTGGATTGAATCAATAAAGGAATGCCTGGAGAGAGAGAAATGTGATTTTGGCAGAGGCGAGAAAAAAGTGCAATAATAGTGGTGAATGGCGGGGTTGGTGAGGGGGTATTGTTTTGTGGCCCACCTGGCTAAAGGAATTAACCGCCACATTGACGAGAGCATAGTCGAGGGTCCATCGCGTCCGTGAACTCTTAAGTGGGTTTTTCTGAATGCACGAGTTTCTCACTAAAAGGTAATAAAGGGGCGGTAAGGGCTGGGCTTTCTTTTCGACTTTCGTCTATTCTTCTAACTTCTTCTGTTTCCAGTGCATGCTTCGCACCTTACCCCCAGTATGGAGAAAGAAGGTGGGTGATGAATGAATATATATACGGTAAATTTATTTTTATATATATAAATATATCGCTCTTAATATATATAATATATATATATATATATATATATATAATTATATAATATATATTATATATAATGGCAGTAGCAAAAAAAAAAATTCGGGGTGTTTTAGATTAAAGAATGTATCTATATATATATATATATATATATATATATATATTATATAATATAATATATATATATATATAATATACTATATATATTATATAATTAATATATATATATATATATAATTATATAATATAATATATATATAATATATATATATATATGGCAGTAAGCAAAGAAAAATTTTTTCCGGGGTGTTTAGATAAAAATATATATATAATATATATATATAATATAAATATATATAAATATATATATATATATATATATATATATATTATATTATATATATATATAATATATATTTATATATATATTATATATATATATATATATATATAATATATAATATAATTATATATATATATATACTACTTCAAAAAAGGAATAAAATAATGGAACTTAATAATAATTTGAAAATATAAAAAAAGATAATTTTGAATTGATACATTTAAATTCTTGTATGGATCCTCTTAATATAAAATCATTGGATAAATTCCTTCTTTTATATTGTGACGCTATGATGAACACTCATTAAGGCCAGTTCTGTTAGTCTTTTCTTTTCATGTAGAATTGAAAAAGTTTTGCTTTGAGCCTTTCCAGAGTAGTGAAATTTGTTTTTGGATTTCACATTTTTGAGTGGAGGTAAGATGCAAAATCTTTAACAGATCTAAATATGAAGCTGCACATATCAAATTTATTTCCAAAATTATCAAAATTTTGGATAGATGTCGATTGAATAAGTAAGTTCAAAGATTAGTAAGTATTGATCTTTGATTCGCGAACTTGCTCTCTAACTGGTTGAAAAATCATCAAGAAGTAATAAAATTGGTAATTGCCCTATGCCTCAGACATAAAAGTTTAAGCCTAAAAAGAGCATTAATAATTTCTTCATTAACAGAAGCAGAAGTTCTGTTGCAACCTCCAAAATGTTTGAAAATGTTTGATCGATTTTTGCTTGAAAACCCTTCTAAAAAAACATCACATTTCCAATATGATTAAGCGCAGTTGCTGTCACTAATTAGGGAGAATGCAATGTAATACATAATGAAAGAGTTTTTGAGAATAAAGTTAAAGACAAAAATAAATAAACTTATAAGCAAATTTGCTTTTGCTTAAAGATTGAAAAGATCTAATTTTTTTTATAAAAGGTTAATATCTTGATCCCATTGAAGCTCCTCTTAAGCTTCAACATTGCTTTAAAAATTTCATTATGTAAAAATCCTCATCGCAAAATTTTTTTTCCACTAAACCTTTGAGCGCCCATGTCGTTCTAGCTTTTGTCATGTTTTTGTTGTCTGGGAAATCTTTTCTTTTTTTTTTTTTTTTCTTTAAAAAAAAAATAGTAAGTCGGCTTGGCAATCTAAAATATGCATACGTTGCATCGATGTGCATAAAAGTTTTTATGAGTTTGTAAGCTTCACTGAATGTAACAATGATGAACATCATAACGCAATGGATTATTTTCGACAGCTTAAACACTTCTAAAACTTTCTTCATTGCTTTTACACCATCATATCGTTTTCCAATCAGAAAGTTAATATTTATTTCAAAGTTCGAGTATTACCTAAGATAGAGATTAGGAGGAAAACAAAGAACAGTTAGAGGCAACATGGGAACTACGAGACTGTCCCAGTCAACTAAAATATTTATCAAATACATGCCCATGCTACAAACACAACTACACCACACCCTAAGGGCTGTCAATTTCCTAAACAAAGGTCAATATAATATATACCCAACTACTACCAAAAGAAAAATCTTTTAGCCAAGGTTCAAAGTAACCAAATACAAAGCTTTAATAATTTTTGTGATACGTAGCTACAGAAGCATGCCGGGTTTACTTTAATAACTAACTAAAAACCCGCCACTTTGGCTTCGTCAGAATATACTATATGATGCAAAACAATCCATATACCTATACAATCCTTTCTTAAATGTTGCAAGTGAGTCACAATCAACAAACTCCTGCGGGAAACCATTCAAAAATTTACAACACTATTAAAGAATGAATCAAGGTTACACGTTCTCCTACTTTCTTATTGTGTCCGCCTAGAAAAACTGTCAGTGGCTAAATATTTATAGAACTAGTGAACCATGTTTGCCTAACATGACTGGGAGAAGTTAAAGTGGACATAATGGCAAATGCGGCGATCTGCATGTTTGAAGCGAGAGAGAGGAGCGATTCGAGAGGTGGTGAGTTGTTTGCGGAAGGAGTTAGGAGGAAGCAGGGATAAGATCGACATACAGAAACAGAGATATCTAACAGTAAACCGGAGGAAATGAAAAGGGAATGAGAATGATGTGAGAGAGGAGGTGAAGGCGGTACATACCCTGCAATTTCATCTGGAGGGTGGTTTTTACAGAAGGGAGGAAGTGGAGAAAGATTACGGCGATAGAATGGAAAAGTATGGATTAGTTATGAAAAGCGGTATACCCCATGATGAAAGATAGAAAAATCGGAATAGAGGTTAAAAAGTGATTTTTAACCACATACTGACTCCACACTTGCTGACGAGCGGAAACATGGACAACAACGAGAAGAGAGGAGAGTAAAATACAAGCGGCGAGATGAGAATATTAAGAACTATGATTGGAAAGAGTACGAAGAGACAATAGAAAATGAAGTTATTAAAGAAGATATAGGTGTGAAGAAGATGACACTGAAGATGGATGTGGGGAGATTTAGATGGTGGGGACATCTGGAGAGGATGGAGCAGGACAGAATGCCGAAAAGAAGATGGGAATGGACACCAGAGGGCAGAAGACCAAGGGGAATACCGAAGAAGAGATGGGCGGAATCGGTGGAGGACTCTCTGGAAAGATGTCAGCTCCAATATTGAGAGCGCTGAAGAGAAGAGGATAGTGCAGGAGACAGGGAACGTCTGGAGAAAAGATGCTTGCGCGGCTGACAGGATGAAGAATCCTTCCTAGGAGAGGAAAGAAAAGAAAGAATATTATTATATATATATACTATATATAATATATAATTATATATATAATATTATATATAATATATATATATATATATATATACTATAATATATAATAATATATATATATATATATTGAACAAACAGCCACTTCAACTAAGAAATCTTCACCAACTACAAATATGTTTCCTCATTTTCTGGTAATGAAAATATACTGCTTAATTTGCTTTGATTAACTATTAATTTTTTATTATTAATTAAATTAATAAATTAAAGAGACTTAAGCCATCAAGAAAATTTTGATAACTTAAAATAAATTTTAGGGAAAGGGGTCATACGATTATATATATATAATACATATATATATATATATATATATATATAATATATATATATATATATAAATATATTATATATATATATATATAATATAATATATATATATATATATATTATATATATACAAAAACTACATTACTTAGTTACATGAACTTACATCTATTGTCATCTACTCATTTGAATGATGAGTTCTTAAAATAGAATAGCATCTGCCAGGTTCTCCTTCATTTTTCCTCTTGGTCCCGATTTATAATGCGAAGAGCAGAAAAGCAGTTCCACGCTAACTTGCGTTGGAGGTAGAGCAGTAACAGCAATTTCAGCTTCTTGTACAATGTCTTGATACTCTTCGAAGTTACATAAAATTTTTCAACTTCTTTCAGTGCAGCAAAAAAAATTTTTATTTAAAGTTATGGAATATTATGTACAAGGATTAGAAGAACCTTGACCTTTTCTTGAACCAATCGACGCTTTTCGACTAAGCTCTTCAATATCTAGAAGATTTTCATACTAACACTCTGAAACTTTGCTGAAGAATGACTGAGAAAGGTAGTAACGGAGAATAGTTGTTAGTTCCAATCATTACAATAGTTTAGATGTAATCCTATTCTTTTTGAACTTCCTGCAACCCTTTAATTCAAATGGCCCCATTGCAAAGTGCAGATTTAAGCTTTTGTTGTTGTTCTTCAGTTAAGCTTACCCTGTAAATATTGAATCAATATAAACAACAGCTAGTATAATATCATTGTATGAGAGAAATTTCTCTTCGTACCATGGAGTCTTTTATTCCTTCAGTATCTTAAATATAGATGGTATAAGGTTGAAGGTGAATTTATTAGAATATAATCCAAATTGAAACATAAGGTGCTGGTTAAAAATCTTCGAAGTTTGCAATTGCATTTTGTGATGTGGAAGTCGAAAGTCAATAAACTTGCAATGAAGTGATTGAATCCATTCCACGTGAGTCCACAATTATAACTTTGTCAGTTTTAAACTTTTCCCGACTCCAACTGCTATCTGAAAAGTTACCGACTCCGACTTGCGACTGCCGATCTTTGAAAATTACCGACTCCCCGACCCCGCTTCGACTCCACCCTCTTCAAAATTACCGACTCCCGACTCCGACTCCACTCCGACTCCGGATCCGGATCCAACTACGCTCCCCGACTCCGCGAGGCTCCGACTCCGACTCCGACTGTCGACTCGCAACCCTGATTGTGAGCTTGGAAGAGGCGAAAAGAAAGGGGAATAATAAGAGTGAATGGTGGGGTTTTCTAAGGGGGCATGGCTGTGGCCTGCCCCAGCGGGTAAACAATTACATTGTGAAACCCTAGGGGAATTTTTAACTCCGACGAGCTCGTCTCAAAGGGTATGAGGGGGAAGGTATGGCGTTCCTTCCTTTCGACTTACGTCATGCTCTTCTACTTAACAATTCTCTCTTTCAATATATATATTAATATATATAATATATATATATATCATAGATGTATAGATACGAATCTTAAAATGTTTTATAATGTTATATGTATAATATATATATATATATATGTATATATGTATAATATTATATATATAATCTATATATATATATATATATATATATATAATATAGAATATTAAACGCTACTGTTCGGTAGATATCTAATCATATATATATATATATAATAATATAATACAAATATATATATATTATCTGATATATTTTTGGTTTAAATATAGTAAATATATGAAAGTCCAAATATTATAAATAAAAATATATATATATATATATATATATATATATATATATATATATATATATAAATGTTATAAGATTCTTAATGTTTTCGTTGTTTTCGTTGTTTTCGTTGTTTACTTTTTATTTAAAATTAATTGTATTTCAATTTCATTAAATTAAGATTTTTCCTTTAAATATATTATTAATCCATGAAAATTATCTACTTTAGATCTTGAATTTGGGAAAGGAGTTTTCTCGAAACGTCGAATATAGTTTAATGAATGAAGATGTTTTTCAAAGCTCTGGTTCTTCTGTTCTTCATAAAAATACGTTTCCTGAAAACTAGTTGTGGTAACTAGTAATAATATACTTTCATATAATATATATATAATATATAATATATAATAATTTATATAATATAAATAAAATATATAGCTATATTGATATATATATATATAATATATATACTATATATATATAAATATATATATAATATATATATATATATATATATATATATTATATAATATATATATATATATATATATAAGATACTATATATATATATATATATATAATTATATATATAATATATATATATATATCGTATATTATATATAACGTATATGTAATAGTTATAATATATTATTATATATATATATATATAATATATAATATATATATATATATAAATACTATAAATTATATATTATATATATATATTAAAATAGAATTATATATATATATATATAATATTATATATCATATATATTATATATATATATAAATATATATATATATATAATTAATATATAATATTAATAATATAATATATATATATATATTCTATATATATATATATATATATATATAAAAAAATTCATTTAAAAAATTAAAAAAAAAAATAATAAAAAAAAAAAATTAAAAGTAAAAATAGGTTAAAATGGTTTCAAAATATATAAATACATATTAATATAAATATATAATATATATATATATAATGGATATATGTATTAGTATGTCCCATATTTAAGGAATATAGATAAATATATATATATAATATAATTATATATATTATAATATATACTATAATATATATTATAATATATAATATATATATATAATTATATATATATATATATATATATTTATATATAATATATATATATATATATATTATTATAATATATATTAAAATATATAAATATATAATATTATATATATATAATAAGATATATATATATATATATATATAATATATAAATATATATGTTATAACTATTTATATATAATATATTATATATATATATATATATAATATATATATATATATATATATAGGTGTGTGTGTGTGTCAAATTTAATATTGGGGATAAAAATGGATTCCTGGTATTGTAGAGGAATTGCTCAGATGCCACACTTTGTAAAGATATACGAAAGAATCCTAGATAGTAGGTGGAAACTGAGAGTAGTTTTAGGAGTAAATTGGATGAATGGCAGCATGGATTTATTTTTAAAAGATCGACTGATTTTTCCATTAAAGATGTTATTTGAAAAGAGCTGGGATTTTAATAAAAAAGTCTATGTACTTGTAGTTTTTGTTGATCTGTAGAGAAGCCCTTTTTTAATCGAGCACCAAGGAAAATCTTGTGAAATAAAGTGGGACCGAGGGAATATGAAGTGCCATGTAAGTTGATAAGAGGTATAGCGAGTACTTAACTTTAATTGCTAATCCTTGGTAAAAATACAGGCGTTGGACAGCAATTGGCTTAAGATTGCAGCAGAAGTAAAACAGTGGATAGTGCTATCTACTATTCTATTCATAGTCTTTATGGTCTACTGTGGCAGACTGGTGAAGGGAAGGTTGGATGGTGAGATCTTGGTTGGAAGGACGACCTAGCGTTAATCATGAAGACAGAGGAAGACCTGCAGAGATTTATTGCGGTTTGGGGTAAATGTTGGCAGCTAAAAGAATGAGTCTCAATAGAGAATAAAAAGGCATTATGTTGATGGGAAAGGACGAGGATGAATTAAATGTTAGGGTGGAAGAAGGAACCTTAAAAGCAAACATTCAACTTTAAAAATCTTGGGAATGCTTTGGAGCGATACGACCTCTAACTTGATCATATATGTGATAAATTTAATCGACTGTATTCACGGTATCCATTACTAAAAAACCGAAACATCCCGAGGAAAATAAAAACAATAATATATACAAATATATTAAGACCGATACTAACCTATGGTCAAGAGACCAAGGCTTAAAACCAGAGAAAAAAAAAGCAGGTACATGTGAAAAGAAAGCGTACAAAGTGGTTGTTGTGGGTACCAAAAATTGATAGATTGAAGAATGATGACATAAGAAAGGAATTTGGAATGGAGATCATATTGACATTTATAGAGAATGGTCAACTGAGCTGGTTTGGTCATGTGAAGAAAACGAACAATGGCCTATGCGGTATATAGAACTATGAATGGAGACCTTTAGGGAGAGGGAGAGGGATGGGAAGGCTGAGGATCAAATAGAGAGATAATGTGAAGAAGGCGA
>JABUQX010099848.1:27500-32500 GCA_015478945.1 Trachelipus rathkii
TGAAATCTCGTTGCAGTCAGCAAAATCCACTCTAGAGCTTCATGAGACCGTGATGGACCCTCACTATGACATCTCGTCAATGTAGGGTTCATTCCTTGACCTAGGTGGGCTACAACCATACCTCCTAACAAAACCCCGCCATTCACTCCATTATGCACCTTTCTTCTCGCCTCTGCCAAACTCATATTTCTCTCCTCCAGGCATTCCTTTTCTGACTCAATCCACTTTTTCTTCGGTCTCCCATCCGGTCGATTCCTAACACACTCACCATTGTAAATGCGTTTAACCGACCGACTATCGTCCATCCTTTCCACATGACCAAACCATCTCAACGTACTTTCAGTTATTCTCTCATTTACCCCATTCTCCACACCAAACAACTCTCTAATAGGTTCATTCCTCATTTTATCATTTCTTTTCACATCTAACACGCCACTAAGATTGTCCATCTGAACATATTGTAATTTAGATCTATACCTCTTATTCCAGACCATAGTCCCACTACTATACATTAACACGGTAACAACATACCCTAATATAAGACCCTAGCGGACTCAAGGCTTAGTCCCTTTACATCCACCAACTATTTAATTGCACCAGCTACCTTAGTGCTATTCACAACTTTCTACTACACTCTGCATCATCCGCTTCCTTTTCATTCAACATATATCCTAAATATTTAAATTCAGACACTTTTTCCAGCTGTTCACTTTACCATCTAATATAACTTCACACCGAGGCTGTCCTCAAACACAACCATAACCTTAATCTTATCTACATTTACTTTCAAACCCCTCTTTTTACACACATTACCAAATCTCTCTATCAGTTCTCTCAAACTCTCTTCAGATTCGCCACACAAAACCAAATTATCCTCATATAATAGGTAGGGAACCTTCCACTCTCTTCCATTCTCCATCATTCTAACACTATCCCTTGTCACCCCTACTTCTAATTCTTTCATAACCTCATCCATATACAGATTGAATCGCCAAGGAGATATAGCACATCCCTGTCTCACTCCGCTATTAATATTAAACCAATCCCTTTCGACTCATTTATTCTTACACAAACCACTATCGTCCTTTTGTACTTTTGATTCTATTCAAGAAGCTTACCCAACAACACCATATCACTTTACCATAGATCTTCTCATTAATCCTATTATACGCCTGTTGCAAATCCATAAATTCTAAATACAATTTATTCTTCTCTTCCCTCATTATCCCAATTATTTGTTTCAATGTACAGATTTGATCCACACATCCTCTATCACTTCTAAACGCACCTTGTTCTTCCCCAAATCAGTCCTTCAGTCATTCGACGCACTCTTTCGACCAAAATACCAGCATATATCTTCCCTACAACACTCAATAAACTAATTACCCTATAATACTTACAGTTACCTTATCCCCCTTACCCTTATATAATGGTACTAATATTGCTCTCCTCCAACCCCCTCGAACTATACCCTACATAAACGCTTTGTTATATAACTTCCAAATCCAATCAATCACCATCTTGCCTTTAAAATATATATATATATATATATATATATATATATATATATATATATATATATATATATATATATATATATATATATATATATATATATATATATATATATATATATATATATATACATAATAATATATATATATATATATAAATATATATATATATATATATATATATATATATATATATATATATATATATATAATATATATATATATATAATTTATATATATATATATATATATATAATATATATATATATATATATATATATATATATATATATATATATATATTATATATATATATTTATATTTATATGTATATATATATATATATATATATAATATATATATATATATATATATATATATATATATATATATATATATATATATATATATATATATATATATATATATATATGAGTATATATAGTAATATATATATATATATATATATATATATATATATATATATATATATATATATATATATATATATATATATATATATATATATATATAATATGGTTTTGTGCGGTGAATCTGAAAAGAGCGTGAGAGGAGGGGTAGAGAGTTGTGAGTTAATGTAAAGGAGGTTTGAAAGTAAACGTAGATAAAGTAGTTGCCGTGTTGTGAGTGGGGACAGTCCTCAGTGTGAAGTTATGCTAGATGGTGAACGCTGGAACAAGTGACTGAGTTTACAAATATTTAGGATATGAAATGTTGGACGAAAAGGGAACGGATGATGCCGAGTGTAGTAGGAAAGTTGTAAATTGCAGGAAGGTGGCTGGTACAATTAAATCCTTGGTGGATGTAAAGAGACTAAGTCTTGAGTGAGGGGATGTTGTTACCTGTGTTAATATATATAGTAGTGAGACTATGGTTTGGAATAAGAGTTATAGATCTAAAGTTCAATGTGTTCAGATAGACAGTCTTAGTGGCGTGTTAGGTGTGAGAAGAGTTGATCAAATGAGGAATGAACGTATTACAGAGTTGTATGGTATGAAAAATGGGATAAATGAGAGAATAAATGAAAGTACGTTGAGATGGATTGGTCATGTGGAAAGGATGGATGATAGTGGGTTGGTTAAGCGGATGTATAGTGGTGGGTGTGTTGGGGAACAAATAATTTGTTTGGGATGAAGAAAAAGTGGATTGAGTCAGCAAAAGAATGTCTGAAGGAGTGTAATGTGAGTTTGGCAGGGGCGAGAAGAAAGGTGTATAATAGGAGTGAACGGCAGGGTTTAGTGAGGGGTGTATGGTGGTGGCCCACCTGTGCCAATTGATGAACCCCACATTAGCGAGATACCATAGTGAGGGTCCGTCGCGGTCCCGTGAAGCTCTAGGGTGGATTTCCGACTGCGCCGAGTTCTCACTATTAGGTATAAAGAGGGGAGGTAAGGCTGGGCTTTCTTTTCAACTAGAATCATATTCTTCTACTACTTTTCTGTTTCCGGTGCATATTACGCACCTTACCTCCAGTCTTGGGGGAAAAAGGTGGCTGATGATGATGATGATGATGATATATATATATATATATATATATATATATATATATATATATATATATATATATATATATATATATATATATATACTATGCTATCTCAATGACATACTTTATGTTCATAAATGGAAATTTATTTAGAATACATATAAAAGAAGTAATTATATATCAATACGTAGGAGAAAATGATAAAGAAAATAAAATATTGGCAAGGATTAAAAATGCCAAATCATGTTTACAAGTACCAAACACAAATTACCAAATACAAAAAAGGCTCAAGTACAAAGTACAAGAGGTACACTGGTTTTGAGCACAAATTTAGGTACTTTAAAAGATGTACTTAAGTTGCAGAATTACAAAAGTACAAGTACTTGTACTTGAACCAACCTAAATATAATATATATATATATAGATATATATGTATATATATATATATATAATATATATATATATATATATATATGCTCTTTTTTATATATATATATATATATATATATATATATATATATATATATATATATATATATACATATATATATATATATATAATAACTAATAACACCATATATATATATATATATATATATATATATATATATACTGCTATCATATACTAAATATATATATATATATTACTGATAGTTTAGCATTTTATTATTTTGTGGGTTAGACTAGGTTAGGTTAAGACAGGTTAGCCTATGTTAGATTAGGTTAAGCAAGATTAGGTTTCATTTTGTTAGTTTAGCATTAAAATGATCACAAAAAACTTTAAATCTATAATTTTAAAAAGATTTTTTATTAAAAATTATTTGAAAACATTGTAAATATTTAGAAATGTTTACCATTCCTGCTCTCATTGATCATTTTATTAAAAATGATTTTAATGTCATTTTTATGACATACGTATCATATGTTTTATTTTATTATTTACTTAATATTTTATATTATTATTTTCAATTAAAAAAAATTCTTTAGGATACTAGCTATAGCATTTTCACAGCGTAATTGCCATTTTTAATTTCACCACATTAATTTTCGTTAAATTATTTTTGGATAGGTTATGTTAGTTTTTTTTTTAGCTAGGTTAGGCCGGGTTAGCAGGGAATGCTATATAAATGATAAATAAATGTTAAATCTAAATTTAAAAAAAAAAAATTTAACGTACTATATATATATATATATATATATATATATATATATATATATATATATATATATAATTTTTATAACTAAATAATATTTTCAATATACCAACAATATATATATATATATGTAATATGTATATAATATATATATATAATATAATATATAATAATAAATAATAATATATATATATATGTATATATATATAATAATAATAATATTAATAATAATAATATATGTAATAATATATATATATATATAAATATAATATATATATACGAATTAATAATAATAATAATAATATACAACAATAATATAATAATAATAATAATAATAATATATATATGAAATATGTAATATATATATATATAATATAACAATCATAGAATCCATATGTGTATATAATGTATATATGCGTGCATAATATTAATAATAATAATAATAATATAATAATATATATAATATATATAATAATAATAATATATAATAATAATAATATATATGTATATATATAATAATATGTAATAATAATAATAACCATATATATATATAATATATATATATATATATATTAATGTATAGATTAACATAGAATTTTTAACGCTAATCAATAGCTTCGATAAGGCTTCATTCAACTCTGACCTTCAAACTTTTGTTTATATAAATGCCTATATATATGTAAATATATATATATATATATATATATATATATATATATATATATATATATATATATATATATATATACCTATATATATAAGGAACTTATCCTTTAAAGATTGGTTAACCGATATATATCAGACGAACTGATGTAATCAATTTTT
>JABUQX010099848.1:35000-36080 GCA_015478945.1 Trachelipus rathkii
CTGAAAATCCGAATTATTTTATGCTAGTTTTTTTTTTTCTCGTGGTTATATTGAACTAAAAACAAACGCTCTTATTTATTTATATATATATATATATATATATATATATATATATATATATATATATATATATATATATATATATATATATATATATATATATAAATAGAAAAAAGATTAAAAAAAAAAGAAGAGAAGAAGAAACGCAAACTCCAGCATTTCTTACGTTTCGTAAGCACAAATACAAAAAAGAAAACGGCTATATATATATATATATATATATATATATATATATATATATATATATATATATATATATATATATTTAACCTTAGCCTTATATATATATATATATATATATATATATATATATATATATATATATATATATATATATGCTAGCCTCCCGAAAGCATCATGCATGTAATAATGATAGTTTTAACGTGCTAACTTCGAGAAATATTTTACTGCATTCTGACAAATTTTTATGAAATATGTCATCAATACGTTTATTATTATTATTATTATTATTATTATTATTATTATTATTATTATTATTATTATTATTGTTATTATTTAGAAATTCTATATCAACTTTTGTTTAATATAAGTTTTGCTTTTAGCTTCCTATTCACGAAATGTTTTCTTCTAATTTTCATTTAATTTTCTTAAAAATATTCTAGAAAATAATTTACAAAGAAACTATGAGGCATATTTATATCTGTTGGTTCCTGATAGGTTTCGTCTGTAAACCTCAGGCGTCTTCAGAGTTTCGATTCTAACACTTGAATGAATTATTTAACACAAAATTTAAGATTATAAAATTACTAAATTTTAGGTAGCATATATATATATATATATATATATATATATATATATATAGATATATTTATAAATATATATATATATATATATATATATATATATATATATATATATATATATATATATATATATATATATATATATATATATAAGAAAAAAGAATCAGTTTTGAGTGACCTTATCTCCAAATCCAGACGATACTAATTTTATTATTGCCCCCTGGTTTAATAAAGGATATATATATATATATATATA
>JABUQX010099849.1:5000-7500 GCA_015478945.1 Trachelipus rathkii
AATAATATCCGTAATATATATAATATATATGTAATAATATATATGTATATATATATATATATATATATAATAATAATAACCAATAATATATATATAATATGCCTATATATATATATATGTATAATAATAATCTTTCTTATGTAATAATAATAATAATAATATATATGAATATTTATAATAATATGTATGTATATATGTATACATCATGTATAATATATATATATATATATATTATATATATATTATATATATATATATATATATATATATATATATATATATATATATATATATATATATATATATATATATATATTTCTCTTTCTTTCTTTCTTCACCTTCCTCTTTGCCCCAAGATTGGGGGTAAGGTGCTGTACAAGCATCGGAAGAGAAAAGCAGTAGGAGAACATGACAAACGTCGAAAAGAAAGCCCAGCCTTACCGCCCCCTCTGTACCATTAATTAGTGAGAGCTCGTCACAGACAGAAAATCCACCCTAGAGCATCATGGGACCGCGACGGACCCTCACTATGGTAAATCGTCAATGTAAGGGTTCATCCCCTGGCCCAGGTGGGCCACAACCATGCCCCCATACAAAACCCCGCCATTCTCTCCTATCATGCACCTTTATTCTCGCCTCTGCAAACTCACATTTCTCTCCTTCAGACATTCGTTCACCGACTCAATCCACTTTCTCTTCGGTCTCCCAGCCGGTCGGTTCCCAACACACTCACCACTATACATCCGCTTAACCAACCGACTATCATTCATCCTTACCACATGACCAAACCATCTCAACATACTTTCATTTATTCTCTCATTTACCCCTTTCTTCACACCACACCACTCTCTAATACGTTCATTCCTCTCTTTATCAATTCTTCTCACACCTAGCACACCCCTAAGATTGTCCATCTGAACACATTGAACTTTAGATCTATACTTCTTATTCCAGACCATAGTCTCACTACCAAACAATAACACAGGTAACAACATACCCTCATGTAAGACCCTAGCACACTCAAACTTAGTCCCTTTGCATTCACCAACGATTTAATTGCACCAGCCACCTTCCTGCCATTCACAACTTTCCTACTACACTCTGCATCGCCCGTTCCCTTCTCATCCAACATATACCCTAAATATTTAAACTCAGACACTTGTTCCAGCTGCTCACCATCTAACATAACTTCACACTGAGGAGTGTCCTCACTCACAACCATAACCTTACTCTTATCCACGTTTACTTTCAAGCCCCTCCTTTTACACACCCTGCCAAATCTCTCTACCAATCCTCTCAAACTCTCTTCAGATTCACCACACAGAACCAAATCATCCGCATATAATAGGTAGGGCACCCTCCACTCATCTCCATTCTCCACCATTCTAACACCATTTCCTGCCATCCCCACCTCTAATTCTTTCATAACCCCATCCATATACAAATTGAATAACCAAGGAGACATAACACAACCCTGTCTTACTCCGCTATTAATCCTAAACCAATCACCATTGACACCATTTATTCTTACACACGCTTCACTATCGTCCATACATACTTTTTGATTCCATTCAGAGAAGCCTACCACCAACACCATATCTAACACCTGCCATAACGCTTCCCTAATAACTCTATCATACGCCTGCAAATCCACATAAAACCTAAAAACAATTTATTCTTCTTCTCCCTTATTTTTCTCAATCATTTGTTTCAATGTAAAGATTTGATCCACACATCCCTCTACCACTCCTAAACACACTTTGTTCTTTACCAATATATATATATATATATATATATATATATATATATATATATATATATATATGCTATATATATATATATATACATATAAAAATACATTTCTCCTGCATACTTTATATATATATGCTTCCTATTTAAAAGCCCAGTGAAAAATAGATTTAATGGACAGATTTGTTGAAGTGACTAATTCTAAATCAGAAAATCCCCGAATTTCCCCTAACATATTTTAGGAACATTTTTATTTTTCCCTACCAATTTTTTGTTGAGTTGTGAAGCTCAAAAACTTTAAAAAGGTTTTAATTTGTCATTTTTTATTTTTAATTTTATTCTCTTCATATATATATATATATATATATATATATATATATATATATATATATATATATATATATATATATATATATATATATATATATATATTTGCTCAACATATACCTGCTATATATATACTTACTCCTAATATATATATATATATATATATATATATATATATATATATATATATTATGTTTTACAATTCCGTAAATTTTCATAATTTTTTGTTTTTTTTTTTAATATATTTCTAGTATATGATCATAACAATCAATTTAAGAAGTGGTAACGGACATGATTCAAAATATATAGGACCTGTTACGTTTAACGACTCCGTGGTTCTTTTAATTTTTTTTTTTTTTTTTTTTTTAACTAAAAAGAGGAATGCAGGGTAAACCGAAAAGATGGCAGGAGTCAGGGTCTCTCG
>JABUQX010099849.1:12500-25000 GCA_015478945.1 Trachelipus rathkii
TTTTTTAATGGATTGAAAAATAGCATTATGTAATAGCGATGATTCTTACACTTTTTGTTTCAATTTTACATAATATTTTATATTTATTATGTAATATTTTTATTCATTTGAGCAATTTTTGCAAAAAAATAAGAGAATTTTATCGTAGCATTATGATATTTGTAAAGGATTGATCGTTTCTCTAATGTTAACTCGTGCTATAGTAGCACGAGTATAGGAGTCGCCTCTGATATATATATATATATATATATATATATATATATAAAAATAATATATATATATATATATATATATATATATATATATATATATATATATATATATATATATATAGGGTTAGAGATATATTGAGAAGCTAGAACCGATAAACTGTTCAATTTGAGTAAATTTTGGCTAGTTTTTCTTTTGTGTGCTCTGTAAAAAATTTCTTCCTAAATCTATACTCATCTCTTCCTCTAACATACTTCCTTTCAAAAAATCTTTAAACCCCATACTCATACTAATTCCATTACCTCCCAATGTGTATATAAAATTCCTTGTACCAACTGCAACAACTTATACATTGGTGAAACACATGACTTTCCACGCCGAAACTACCAACACAAATATGACCTACTCCAAGATAACCCTAACTCTGCCCTTACCCTTCATAGATCCACACATAATCACAGCATCAACATTAACAATATGACACCCATCATTCATATCGAAAATTTACAACTTCGCAAACTCTAATAATCCTTTTGCATAACCAATTCAAATAATTACAATATACAAAGAAACGACTCACACATAGATCCCATCATGAACAACATTCTACACTCCTCACCTTTTTTTCAAAAAACTTAAAACTAAATTTTTTAAATTAATATTTATATTTTGATTTTTATATTTTGTATTTTCATTAATATTTATTTAGTTGATATTCCGTAGCAGCTGAAAGAGGACTAAGATTATAGCCGAAAGCTTTTGCTAAATATTTTGTAATAAATTCTTTTAATATTTGATATAAATTTATAACATCTAAAGAATCTACTTTCTACTATTTTGATAAAGGAATCCATAAGAATTTTATAATCAAGGCATTAAGACCTATTATTACCACTAGCTTTTTAAAGCTGTTTTTATTTTTTGAAATAATATATATATAACTATATATATATATATATCTGCTATATACCTATATATATATATATATATATACAATAATGTACATTCTATAATAATAATCTTATAATAATATAATAGGTCTGAAATAATAATAGTAATCTATATTTGTATCAATATTAATATCTATATTAATAATATGCAGAAATTATATAATGACAAAAACTGTCAAAAATACAAAAACATAAAAATATCATAATAATAATATGTAATATGGCATAATAATAATAATATATGTAATAATAATAATAATAATAATATAATAATATATGTAATAATAATAATATAATACTAATAATAGCAATAATAATAGTATATTAATATGTATATGTATATATATATGTGAGTATAATAATATATAATAATAATAACCAATAATATATATATCTGTAGCCATCATCAGGTAACTAAGTCTTATCTCTCCTTATATATATATATATATATATATATATATATATATATATAATTTAAATTATATATGTATAATATAATATAATATAATATAATATAATATAATATAATATAATATAATATAATATAATATAATATAATATAATATAATATAATAGATAAATTTTTACACGTTGGCCATCTTTGTACGTCTGGCAGCGACACCGAAAAAAATTATTAGCGATAGAATTAGCCGATTTGCGATAGCGGACTGTGGAGAGATTGTTCAGCTTGGGCTCTGATGTTCTCAGGCCCAAGAGGTCATCCCTGACTGATGAGAACTTTGAGAAGCTGGTGTTTGTGAATGGAAATATGCACCTCTTGAATTTGAAGTGGCTGTGCAAGGGAGAGTTCAGGGGGAGGATGAGGACAACAAAACAATGACTAATTAATAATTACAATTTTAGGTTATATATATATATATATATATATATATATATATATATATATATATATTGTATTGTAATTGTGGTGGTGTGTTGTTGTGCTCCCCTTCTCCTATTTGGCCACTCAAGTCAGAGGTGCTCGTTAAACACCGGCGCCTAACTATATATATTTTAACAGTAATATGTATATGTATGTATATGCCTTATATAGCATAACTCTTATACATATACTTAACCCAACCAACAATAATAATATTATAATAATAATATAATAATATAATAATAATATATATATATATAATAATAATAATAATATATAATAATAACAATAATAATAACCAATAATAATAATATAATATATATGTATATATAATATATATATGGCCATTGTTATAAAAGACTTGTTGAATTGATAGATATAAAAATAACGTTAAAATATAAAAATTAAATAAATATAGAAATTTGAAGGGAATTTTATTAGAGATTATGTTTTTAACTACCAATAAAGGGTTAGCGGACTGTTGCAGACTTCAATAGTGGAAAAAAAATATTAGCGATAGAATTAGCCGATTTGCGAAAGCGGTCAAAATAGTCGAAAAAAAAGTTCAGGTGCAGGAATTTCGACCCAGCGGACTGGCGAAGCAGAAAAAAGTTGCGGAATTGCGAACTGCGGAATGTCCAACAAAGTTAGCGGAATTGCGAATTGCGGACTAAACAAAAAAGTTGCGGGTGCCCACCTCTGATATATATATATATATATATAACATATATATATATATATATATATATATATATATAATATATATATATATATATATATATATATATATATATATATATGCTATATATATATATATATATATATATACTGCTATATATATATATATATATTAAAAATATGTTAAAATATATATATTTTCTATATATTGTATGCAAATTTTCTTCTGCCTTGGACTATCTATCACCTTATTTTCTTTGTATTCTCTATTTAAATGTTTTCCTACCTCTTTAAATGTGTTAAGGGCATGTAGGTCTGTAATTTTATATGAGCTTTCTTTAGTGTATCGCCTCCCAGTTATTTCTGTGTTAAAAAATTATTTTAATATGATTTATTGTAGTTTATGTGTGTGTTTACATTACATTTTAAAGGATTCTCAACAAAAACAAATAATTTTGAAAAATTCAAAATTTAGCACTTTTTCTGAAAACCAGAATTTTTTAAATAAAGATTTAGGTTAGGTTAGTTAATTAGGTTAGGTTTTGTTAGGTTACGTTTGGTTAGGTTTGGTTAGATCAGGTTGCCAGAAAAAAAAAAATAAATTTAACGTTATTCCGTAATAACATTAAACCACAAAAAAAAAATCGTATTAACATCATTTTAAACAAATATATCTCTGGGAAGGCGAGTCGGGAAAGGTTCGTTAAACCTTGAAACACGTTAAATATTAAACCATATAAATATTTAAAAACTATTAAACTTATTATAAACAAAAATAGATGGAAGATAAATAAGGAAAGGCCATACACACACACACAAACATATATATATATATATATATATATATATATATATATATATATTATATATATATATATATATATATATATATATATATATATACATATATATATATATATATATATCATATGCTATAATATATGTATGTATGTATATGTAATATATATGTATATGTAATTTCAAGTCCAAAATCAATATGTATATAATAATAATAACTATTCTCAATACTAATAATATGTATATATATTTATGTTTAATAATAATATATGTATATAATAATAATATGTAATATAATAATAATAATAATAACAACAATAATATTTATAGTCATGTATATAAAGGCATGTATCGGTATCAATATGTATGTATGATTTTAAATAGAACATGAAATGTAATAACAATAATAACTCAATAATAGTAATATGTATAATAATAATAATAACAATATATAATAATAATAATAACTATACTAACTAATATATCAATATCTTTATATGTGTAATATCTAATAATATGTATAATATCTTCTAATAATAATAATAATAATAATGACGCTATATATCTATATATATATTAATAGTAATATATATTACTATAATATGTATGTAAAAAAATGTATGTATGGAATCTGCAATAGAAGTTAAACTAAAAATAATTTTCTTGTTCTATCTTTAATAAAAATAATATATACATATATACACAATAATATAATAATAATAATAATATATAATAACAATATACGTATAATAATAATAATATCATGTAATAATAATAATATATAATATCCAATAATAATAATATGTAATAATATGAAAATATATATAATAATATTAATAATATATATAGATCGTATATTACTAATAATAATAATAATAGTAATAAAAAGAATAGTACTATGTACTATAAACAGCAACGCCATATATATATATATATATATATATATATATATATATCACTTTCTGCTGTATATATATATATATGTATATCAGAGGGTGGGCACCGCTCATTTAGGGGTAGTCCGCCAGCGCACCTCCGCACCTCGAGAAAACGCAGTCCGCTAGCGCTCCTCCGCACCTATTCAGACCATCAAACCTCCGCTATCGCAATCCGCACGTCCGCACGTCCGCATCTCCCGCTAATAATTAATGTGCGACTTCACAGAAGATTTTAATATTAAATACTAAAATAGTATATATCCTTACACAAAAAAATTTATTTATAATATTATATGAAAAATTGAATGAAGAATATTTACAAAAACTCAGGATTTTCACTTCCTCCTCAATGTCGTCTTCAAAGGACAAGAGATCCATATTACCTTTCAAAAAGATTGGGTGCTCAAAATTAAAAGCAGTTAAGGCTGACCTCTTTGCCCTCAAAAATATCCCCACCAATACTAAATATTCGCTCTACAGCCGCAGAACTAGGGAGAGGTGTATTATATTTTATGAACAAGTTCAACAAATTCTGCCTATGCTGAAAGGGAAAGATGTCTTTGGTGAGAGGAGTGCTGGTGTTAGTTCACTTCCAGCCAGTCCATTGCTAATTTAAGGTCCTCACCTAAATCATTCTGCCTCCCTTCTGAAATATTTTGACCACCCTGTCCACCCATATGAAGGTCTATTTCGTCCAAGACTTTAGTAGAATTCCATGAAAGCCTCGACTCCTGCAGAGTCGATGCTAATGCTACGTATCAGCTCGGTAGCTATATATATATATATATATATATATATATATATATATATATAATAACTCTTTATATATATATATACATATATATATATCCATATATGTATATAATATAATATATATATATATATATATATATATATAACTCTCCTACATATATATTAAATCGGTTCTGTGTAAGGCAAATATATATATACATATATATATATATGTATATATATATATATATATATATATATATATTTATATATATATATATGTATATATAACCAATAATCAGACCCAATAACATATATATATATATAATATATATATAATACGTATAGTAACCAACCAGCCAATATATATATATAGCCTATCGTTTATAATTATATATTATACATTATATATATATTATATATGTTTTATATACTATTTATATAATCTTATATATATATACAAGTGACGTATCAGAGGGGTACAGTGAGGACCCAGACAAAAAATCGTTCTTTAAATATATAATAGTAATATGTATATATATATATATATATAATATATATATACTAATATTAATATATATATATATATATATAATAATATATATATATATAACCTTATGAGTTTCATGGTGCAGATAACTGCTGCTAGCCCTATATGCTTAATAATATATATAATATATATGTATATATATATATATATATATATATATATATATATATATATATATATATATATATATATATAAATAAAAAAAAAAAAATATAAAATATATCAAATATAAATATATATATATATATATATATATATATATATATATATATATATATATATATATATATATAAAGTGGAAAAAAAAAATATTAAATTCATAAGAAAAAATGGGAAGAATATATATGAATTACTAAAATCATCTTACCTAAATTGTTAAATTTATTCGCCTGACATGAGAGTGAGCGAAGTCTGAGATAACATCTTCAATTTTTATTTCAATATTTCGATGTATGTAAAGGAGGGCAAGTCCAATAAGTCTTTCATCTCCAATAATATTTCTCAAGTAGGTTTTCAGAAGTCTTAATGTTGAAAAGCTTCTTTCTACTGAAGCAGAAGACACGGGGTAAAATTACCAGTATTTGCAACAAGATGTAAATATTTGGAAATTGTGACTGCGAACAAGAAACTAGTCCATCTATTGCGGTTTTTGGGCGACCTGTTCTGTGATGCCATTTCAACTTCCATAAATCCCATTCTGCTTTTACTAAATCATCATTTGGGTCTTTCGAGATCTTCCTTGTAAAATATTACACAATCTTTTATCTTCTCATATGGCACATTACACCCGTTCGGTATGACAAATTGCAAGGAAAATTTAAAAACCTCTCTCCTAATGCTGATAATAAATCATCCAAAAATGGTATAAAAATGGATGTTGTGTGATAATAAGTCTGTGGGTCCCCATCGTGCTTTTACTACATCATCATTTGGAATTTGTTAATTCTTGGAAAAGCAATTTCATTACTCAGTTCAGATTCAGATGCGCTTACACATTCTTCAAGAATCAGCTGAAATTCTAATGTTGCATTTTCTCTGATGGTTTCAAGTTTAGTTTTAACTAATGGACTTACGAGATTTGTTCCTGACAGCGACGAATTATATAAAATTAATTTAACTTCTTCACTTTATATTATTAACGGATATGATACCTAAAAATTTTTAGTGTCTAGAAAATTTCGGGGGGGCCCTGGCCCCCCCCCCCCCCATATATACACCACTATATATATATATATATATATATATATATATATATATATATATATATATATATCAATAATATTAGTATATCAATATGCTCTAATAATAATAATAATAGCAATATTAATAATAATATGTTTATATATATATAATAATATGTAATATGTATATATTTCTAACAAATAATACCAATAATATTTTTATCACTAATAATAATAATAATATATATGAATAATATATATACTGTAATATAATATATGTATATAATGCTAAATAATAATCTAACAATAGCCAATAATAATAATAATAGCATATAATAATAATGATCTTATATAATTTATAATAATAATAATAATAATAATCTATTTAATATGTAATATATTACTTTTCTAATATATGACAGTAATACTAATAATATATATGTATGTATATGTAACAATATGTGTCTGCTGTATATGTATGTATGTAGTAATATGTATGGCTTAATATATGTATGTAATAGTAATATATATGTATATAATAATAATCAGCTGTAACATGTATTAATAATAATAATACAATAATATAATAATATAATATATATATATATGTAATATGTATATGCATAATAATAATAATAATAATAATAATAATAATAATAATATATATAATATAATAATATATATATGTAATAATAATAATAATAATATATAATATATAATATGTATATAATATGTAATAATAATAATAATATATATAATAATATGATTTATAATATACAATAATAATAATAATAATAATAACAATAATAATATTATATATATATATATATATATATATATGCTGCTATCTGCTCTTATATATATATATATATATATATATATATATATATATATTTGAGTTTTACAAATTGATTTAGATATTGCCTAGTTATTATAGTAATAATATAATTAATTAAAGTTATAGATGAGAGGGTAATAGCCATTCAGTCCATAAATCAATTTAAATGTTATTTATTATATATAGTACCTTTAAGGAGGTTGAATTATTTTGGAAGTTTAATTATTAAAAAACAATGAGTCTTAGACTAAAAGTATAATTAGTTTTAAACTTAAAATAAAAATTATATTTCTTTTTTATAACCAATAAGAATTCTTAATATGTAAATAAGTAAACTATATTTTCATTTTTAAAAAGGTGCGGAACAAAGGAGCGGAAACTTTTTTGATCCGCACTTGCAAGTCCGCTAATTTCCTGACGACTCCGCACCTCCGCTAGTCCGCACCTATTCTGGTAGTCCGCTCGGAGCGGACTAGCGGACTAGCGGACTAAAGAGCGGAAGTGCCCACCTCAGATATATATATATATATATATATATATATATATATATATATATAGTATATAGATATCAAGAGATGGATAACTTAACCTTATATATATATAGCATAATATATACTCTTTCTTTATATATATATATATATATAATATATATACTATGATATACTATATCAGGGTGAAAAAAACGGTTTTTGAAAACACAAAAACCAATGTTTTATATAAAAACCATGTTTTTGTTTATTTGGTTTATAGAAATACCTTTAAAATCAATATTTCATATTTTTTTCATTATATTGTATTTATATCGTTTATTTTTATGTTTTTAAAAGTTTATGAGTCAAAATATTTGTATTAAGCCTTCAGAAGCTTAAGAATTTAGTTTCAAAAAGACATTTATTCACTTTACTTTTCTCAAAACATTTTTTGATTATATATATATATATATATATATATATATATATATATATATATATATATATATATATATATATATATATACCTATATATATATAAATAATATATATATATTTGCTATATATATATATATACTTAATAATATATGTATATATAACAATATAATAACATATAGCCTTAATATATATATATATCAGGAGGTGAACTTCGCTCTTTGGTCCGCTATATGGTCCGCTCCGGGCGGACTGCCAGAATAGGTGCGGACTAGCGGAGGTGTGGAGTCGTCAGGAAATTAGCCGGACTTGCACAGTGCGGATCAAAAAAAAAAGTTTCCGCTTCTTTTGTTCACACCAGCACTAAAGAATTAAAATATAGTTTTACTTAGTAAAATTTCTTATTTGATTTTAACAGAGAAATAAAATTTAAGTAATATTATTTAATCACTAAGGATACTTTCAGTCTAAGACTTATTGTTTTTTAATAGTTAAATATTTCAACCTCATAATTACCTGCCACAATAAATAACATTTAAATTGTTTGCAGACTGGTGGCCCATTACCTGTCTGCGGCTGGTGGTATATTGTTGTACCCTTGGCTTTAACTGGGCAATATCCAAATTAATTCTGTGTAAAACTTCGCTATGCTGCCCATATGTATAACCAGCCTTGTAATATCGCTCAGCTATATAACATAATATATAATAATAATATATATGTAATATCACCATAATATATATATATATATATATATATAATAATAATATATAATATAATATATATATATATATATATATTTGGGTTTTTACACAGAAAGATTAAAACATATATATATATATATATATAGTATATATATATAATATAATATATATATAATAATAATAATATAATAATATGTAATAATATAATATTTATATATATATAATAATATTTTTAATATATACGTATATATATATATATATATAATAATAATAATAATAATAATAATATATATATATAATAATAATAATAATAATAATAATAATAACATAAATATATAATAATAATAATATAATAGCATATAATAATTAATATGTAATATATATATAATAATAATAATATATATATATATATTTATAATAATAACATATATATAGTAATATATATAATAATAATATATATAATAATATATATACCTTTAATATATATATATATAATAATAACAATAATATGTAATATAGTTAATAATAATATAATAATATAATAACAATAAAACCAATAACAATATCATATGTATATATATGTATATATATATATATATATATATATATACTAACTTTACTTTGAGAAAAAAAAATTGAAATAATTTTTCTGTTTAGGGGCAAAGAGGGGTTGAATTGATTAAATAATATATATATACATATATATATATATATATATATATATATATATATATATATATATATATAATATATATATATATATATATAACTTAATAATATATAATATAACTCTTTATCTTCTTTGCTGCTTTTAATATATATGTATATATATATATTTATATATCTTTTTCTCATAATAATATATATATATATATATAATAATATGTATATAATAATATATATATATAACTATAGCCTTAGCACTTAATATATGCTGCTGCTGCTGCTATACTGCTGCTGTAATAGCCCTGCTGTATATGTATATATATATATATATAATTATGGTCATCAAAATTGCTTTGTAATATTTCTTTTATTTTCTGCAATTGTTTTTATTATCTATTGTTGTCTGCAGCTGAATATCAACGGGTACGCCTTCCTTGATTGATTTAACAACTTTGGCAACCGCCAAATGCTATCGACATACAGAGTGAAAGTTCTAACGGAGAATAATGTCAGAAGAATCAGCAGTATAAAGAAAGCACAAAGCTAGTTGACTTTAAGCCAATATGAAAACGAAAACACATTAAAACTTTAGAAAAAATATTATAATACGCTATTAATTAGTAATTACTACTTCATTATCTATCGATTGATGTATTTTTTTCAGTTTTTCTACTACTAAACCCTTAAAACGTCGTCTGGCAAACATATAAGGTTCATAATTTTTATTTCTCCAATTTAGGGGGCAAGTGCCCCCTGCTACGCCCATGTATATATATATATAGCTACCGAGCTGATACGTAGCATTAGCATCGACTCTGCGGGAGTCGAGTCGAAGCTTTCATGGATTCTACTAAAGTCTTGGACGAAATAGACCTTCTTATGGGTGGACAGGGTGGTCAAAATATTTAAGAAGGGAGGCAGAATGATTTAGGTGAGGACCTTAAATTAGCAATGGACTGCTGGAAGTGAACTAACACCAGCACTCCACCCACCAAGGACATCTTTCCCTTTCAGCATAGGCAGAATTTGTTGAACTTGTTCATAAAATATAATACACACCTCTCCCTAGTTCTGCAGCTGTAGAGACGAATATTAGTATTGGTGGGGATATTTTGAGGCAAAGGGTCAGCCTTAACTGCTGGTACGGGCACCTAATCTTTTTGAAGGTATGTAAGGATCTCTTACTTGTCCTTTAAGAGACGACATTGAGGAGGAAGTGGAAAATCTTGAGAATTTGTGTAAATATTCATTCAATTTTTCATATAATATTATAAATAAATTTTTCGTAGGGATATTTACTATTTAGTATTAATATTAAAATCTTTTGTGAAGTCACGCACATTATATATATATATATATATATATATATATATATATATATATATATATATATATGCCTAATAAATTTCGAGTTTTAACCACAACCTATTAATATAATTGTGTTACCAGAATCACAAACCCCAAGCAAAGCTAGATTCTAGCTTCTAGCATGGCCAGCTTCTTTCCTGAGGTACTTCCTAGCCTTTCTAGCACATCAGCTACGTTCCTGGGTACTTTCCATCGCTGACGTACTTTCCTGAGGTACTTTCCATATTCATGTACCTTCGTGAGTGTTTTTCGTATGATGTCATAGCCTTTTAAGCTATGACGTCATCACTCAGCTACTTTCAAGTACGTTCGCGAGGCTTATATATGTTCCTAGGTCCTTTACTATGTACGTTTTTCACCCTCTGCTATCCCCTACCCTCAATTATTCTAGCTTTCTATGCTACGATGTCATCACTCAGCTCCTTTCCTACTTTCCTGAGCTACTTTCAATGGTTCTAGCAACTTTCATGTACCTTCGGTAGTTCTTTTAGTATGACGTTACGCCATGCTAGCTCTTCAAGCTATGACGTCACAAGTGAACTTAATTAAGTACACTTTTCTCGCGTTGCACGCGCCGGGCGGCCATGGTATACTCCGCTCGCGTCGACTGCACGAATACTCGACTGACTGCCATGACCAGCGACTTGATATTATATGCACATGACGTCACACCACCACAAGCTTTAGTGTGACGTCATTGAACTCGTAATTTTATTTAAAAATCGACCAGACCATTTATGGATGCGTCGATAGTGGAATCGAACTCGCACCACTTTAGCTTTCGGCATATAGTCTAACCACTAGACCAACTAAGGCTAGGAGTCCTTACCGTCAAAATTAAATTTTATAAATTCGCTTATCTTTAATTTGCCTTTCTCGAGTTCGTATCTATAGCTAATAAGAATAAGAAGGTAAGTAAGAAGAAGAAGTTATAGAAGAGAAGTTAGAAGATTGAAGAAGAAGAAGAAGAGAAGATGTAGATTAGAAGAAGTAAGAATGAAGAATTTATATAATATGTTTGTTTAGTATAGTTATTTTATTAGTATTTATAGTTATTGTATATTTATTATATATTATATTATTATTGATTATATATATA
>JABUQX010099849.1:30000-32500 GCA_015478945.1 Trachelipus rathkii
CTCCAGTAGGTTTTCGAAGTCATAATGTTTGAAAGCTTCTTTCCTACATAAGCAGTAGAACGGATAATTGCAAGCATTTTGCAACACCAATGTAAATATTTGTAAATTTGGTGACTTCGAACAAGAATTAGTTCTCTATTGCGGTTTTGACGATCATGTGCTGTGATGCCAATTTTTGAAACTTCCGTAAATCCATTCTACTTTACTAAATCCTCAAATTGGTCTTCGAGATCCTTCCCTCGTAAATGTTACATCTTTAATCTCTCGTATAGGCAAATTACACTGTTTCGGTGTGACCAAAGTTGCATAAGGAAGATATAATTTTTCTTTATGATTTAATAAACCCTCTCTCCTAATGCCTTGTAATTAATCACTCCAAGATATGGTAACAAAAATGGATGGCGATAATAGTCTGTGGGTAGGAAGTTGGGAATGTTTGGGTCTGTATTTTTGAATTTGTTAATTCTTGTACAGCAATTTTCAATACCACCAGCTTGGATTCAGATGTGGCTACGCAAATTCTTGTCTTTCAAAAATACTACTGAAATTCTAATGTTTGGCATTTCTCTGATGGCTTAAAGTTTAGTTTTAACTAAAGGACTTACGAGATTTGTTCCACTCACCAAATCAATAACGTGTGTCTGCAATCGTTTTGAAAGATGTATGTTAAACATTTACAGTCTGTTAAAAAACAAAAAAGGAAACGGCATAAAGATGCGCTATAACATTGTTAGAATTAAGGAAGCTCTTTTTTGACTCATCTCCAACTTCACATTTTATTTGTATCGGGTTTATCAATCTCTTTAATTAAAAAAAACGAATCTGCCATTGCCACCTTAGCGAGTTTGCCCTAAGTTTTTAAATCTGTTCTTGCTACCCTTAGGAATAAGTTCTTCTATTTTTTCTTCAAAATCTTTTGTCCTCTTAGCACTTAGAAAAAAAATGTACAACAATCTGATATTATTCCAATTGCACTTCGAATATTTTGAACTTTAGAAGCGACTGTGATGCATAAATTTAAGCAATGCAAAAAGGCAGTGAGTATAAAATAGCTTTGTGACATTTTTCATTTATTACTCTCTGAACACCCTTGAACTCACCACTCATTGCTGCTGCACCGCCATACCCCTGTTCCCATTAGATATTCATATTACAACTAAGTTCAGTTACTTTCTTCAAATTAATTTTGCCATGGAACTATTCGCCGTCAAAACATTTTAACGAGAACCGCAACACAAAAATTTCTTCTTTGACGGTAAAAGTATCAATTATCAACGTAACACACACACACAAACAAAATGTGAAGTTGGAGATCAGTCAGAAAAAGCTACCTTAGTTCTAAACAATGTTTATAGAGCATCTTTTCTGGTTTCCTTTTTTGTTTTAAACAGACTATTAAGTTTAACATACAATCTTTCAAAACGATTGCAGACACACGTTATTGATTTGGTGAGTGCATATAATGAAGTGAATCTAAAATTAGAGCATTTTGAACTGTGGAACTGGTATACATGGAATTTCTAGCACTAGTTTTTAAACGTTCTGAAAGAACATAGTCTCCAACATTAGCACGATATCTTAAAAGACTCAAAAATATCGCATTCGTTTCCCACCGGCGCAAAAAGAGTTTCGATTCAAACTGGAGTCATGATGTCCACATAATGATGATATTTTGTTTAACACAGAACGATTGTTCCAGAAATTGGAATTAGGCGCGCTTTCTAACTGTCTTCGCCTCTTTCTGCTGACTGGTCATCTGTTTGTGGATGTTTTATGATTTTTTTCTTGAACCTGTTTTCCTACAGCAGAATCTCGTTTCTTACGATTTCTTTGTGGATATTTAGTTTGCCCTCGCGTTTTTTTGAAAGTCTCATGGCGTTTCTTTTAGTTTTGAATAGCGATCTCGAAGACAAAAAACCCAATTCCTGTGATTTCTTTACCCTTTTCTTTTGTTCCAAAAACAATGCAGCAATTTGAAGTTATAAACCCAGCGTTTTATGAGAGTAGCTACACCACTTATACCATCAAGGCCACTTTCTTTGAAAATATCTTTCCCGACCTTTGCCTTCCTGAGCAGGAAATATATATATTTTGAATCTGGTTTCCAGAGATATTTTAATATTTCCACTTTTTCTTTATTGCTAAATACCGTACCTATGAAATTGCCAATATCGTTAAGATGAACAGTCCCTTCTGTATTCCTTGATTGCGCCTGACTTATAGACGCTTGGGAAGGAAAAACATCACCGTCTACTTGAGATTTTTCAGCTGCTATCGCAGTTACAGAAAAGTTCCAGGAGAAACTGATTCGAGTCCTAGAACCTCACTCTTTGAATAACAGAATCTTTATACATATTGCTTCTTTTTTTGTGGAAAAGTCTCTAATATCTGTTCTTAATTTTCATTTTTTTTTAGTTGAACGACAACGAAGAACAAAATGTTAAATCACAAAGTGCAAAACTATAGACTATTCCTAGCATCTTGATATAATATACACTTA
>JABUQX010099850.1:0-5000 GCA_015478945.1 Trachelipus rathkii
TTTTTCTTTTCTTTTTTCGTTAAGTTGTCTCCCTTATATTTCAGCGTCGCTCGCTTCGCCCGCCTTCCTCCCTTCCCTCTTCCTCTCTCTCCTGCTTCCGTTGGTAATGTGTCCCCTCGTGACCCTAGTTGCTCGTTCTTTATATTGGGTTCCTTCATGTTACCCAGCTGGTTTGTTCTTTCATACAAATAGTGACCCCAGCCGCTGGTTCTTTATATTAAAGGCTTTAACCCTAGCCTGCTTGTTCTTTATATTGTCATTCTCTAGAAATTTTTTTTTACATAGGAGCCACTGGATCACTTAGTTTTGTTTATAATGTAGTTTACTCTCAGTTGCTGCCTGGTAATAGGGTCACACCCCAGTTGGTGTTTTTTTCTTTATGGTTTAAACAGTTTGAACCTGTAGTTACCGCGTTTATATTGTCGCCTTTTCTTAACATTGTGCAGTTATCACGTGACACTTGTTGTTTGTTCTTAATGCAGTTGCCAGATACATTGGGAAATATATATATATATATATATATATATATATATATATATATATAGTATATATATTATATATATATATATATATGGTATATATGTATATTATTATATATATATATATATATATATATATATATATATATATATATATATATATATATATAATTTTATAAGTTTACCATAAAAATAAATTTTCTTTGGCATAAAAGGACTTTCTGCTGTTATTTGTTTTGATATTGGGATCACGTAACCCCATTTACTTGTTCTTCATATTGGGGTTATTTGACCCCAGTTGTATATTCTTTATATTGAGGGCACCACACCTAAATGTTTCTTCTTGTTCTTTGTATGTCGGTTGTAGTTTGCTCTAACTATCTCGTGACCCCATGCCTGGGTTCTTGCATGTCTATGTTACCCCAGTTGCTTGTTCTTCATATTGGGGTTAGTTACCCAGTTGCTGGTTCTTTATATTAGTCAAGTGACCCCAGCTGCTTGTCTCATTGCCATTCTCTTCAGCCTTCACATAGGCTTCCATCACCCATTGTTTGTTCTTATAATGGGGTTACCTAACCCCAGTTGCTTGTTCTTTATAATAGTCACGTAACCCCAGTTGCTTTTTTTTTATATTTGGGTCATTTGAACCCAGTTACTTGCTTTACATATTGTCAGTTTCTTTTTCTTAACATTGTTATCACGTGACACTTGTTGTTTGTTCTTAATGCAGCTGCCAGATTACATTGGGGTGTTTTATATATATATATATATATATATATATATATATATATTGGTTATTATTGGTTATATGTTATATATATTATATATATATATATTATTATTATTATTATATATTATTATATTATATATATTATATATATATATTTTATATATATATATATATATATATATATATATTATTATATATATATATATATATATATATATATATATATATATATATATATATATATATATATATATATATATATATATATATATATATATATATATATTATTTTTATATATTAAGATTATTATTTATATAATTTTTATTAGTGGGCACTGCTAACTCGATGGATTTAGTACTTTTCGAGTCTTTAAATTTGGCTTCTGCTGTTGTTTGTTCTTGATATTGGGATCACGTAACCCCATTTGCTTGTTCTTCATATTGGGGTTATTTAACCCCAGTTGATGGCTCTTTATATTGAGGTCACCTGACCCCAGCTGCTTGTTCTTTATATTTTCAGTTTCTTGTTTTTTTAAATTTTGGGGTCTCGTGACCCTAGTTGCCTTTTCTTTATATTGGGTTCATGTTACCCCAGTTACTTGTTCTTCATATTGGGGTTAGGTGACCCCAGTTGCTGGTTCTTTACATTATGAAGTGACCCCAGCTGCTTGTTCTTTATATTGTCATTCTCTTGTTCTTACATAGGAGTCACTTGACTCCATTGTTTGTTCTTTATAATGGTAACGTGACCCCCAGCTGCTTGTTCTTTTTATTGTCAGTTAATCCCAGTTGCTTTTTCTTTATATTTGGTTCATTAGAACTCCAGTTACTTGCTTTACATATTGTCAGTTTCTTTTTCTTAACATTGTTATCACGTGACACTTGTTGCTTGTTCTTAATGCAGTTGCCAGATACATTGGGAAATATATATATATATAAGAACAGTATATATATATATATATATATATATATATATATATATATATATATATATATATATATATATATATATATATATATATATATATAATTTTTATAAGTGTGCACTGCTTGCTAACTCGATGGATTTAGTACTTTTCGAGTCTTTAAATTTGGCTTCTGCTGTTGCTTGTTTTTGATATTGGGATCACGTAACCCCATTTACTTGTTCTTCATATTGGGGTTATTTGACCCCAGTTGCTGGTTCTTTATATTGAGGTCACCTGACCCCAGCTGCTTGTTCTTTTTATTTTTGTTTTTTTATATTGGGGTCTCGTGACCCTAGTTGCCTGTTCTTTATATTGGGTTCATGTTACCCCAGTTGCTTGTTCTTCATATTGGGGTTAGGTGACCCCAGTTGCTGGTTCTTTATATTGGGGTGAAGTGACCCAAGCTGCTTGTTCTTTATATTGTCATTCTCTTGTTCTTTACATAGGAGTCACTTGACTCCATTGTTTGTTCTTTATAATGGGGTTACCTAACCCCATTTGCTTGTTCTTTATAATAGGGTCACGTAACCCCAGTTGCTTTTTCTTTATATTTGGGTCATTTGAACCCAGTTACTTGCTTTACATATTGTCAGTTTCTTTTTCTTAACATTGTTATCACGTGACACTTGTTACTTGTTCTTAATGCAGTTGCCAGATACATTGGGAAATATATATATATATATATATATATATATATATATATATATATATATATATATATATATATATATATATATATATATATATATATATATATATATATATAATTTTTATAAGTGGGCACTGCTAACTCGATGGATTTAGTACTTTTCGAGTCTTTAAATTTGGCTTCTGTTGTTGCTTGTTCTTGATATTGGGATCACGTAATGCCTTTTATTAATTCTTCAGATTGGGGTTATTTGACCCAAGTTGATGGATGGTTTTTTATATTGAGGTCACCTGACTGGCGGCGTGAAAAACGCGAAAGCGTTTCACGATAAATGCGAAAACGGTTCAACGAATGAACGAAGCACGCGATCTGGTGTGACAAAGTGTAAGGAAGATAATTTCTTTTATGATTTAAAAACCTCTAATGCTGGTATTAAATCATCCAAGAAGAGTGTTTAATGGATGTGCGATAATAAGTCTGTGGATAGGAAGTAGGAATGTTGGGTCTGTATTTTTGGAATTTGTTAATTCTTGGTACAGCAATTTCAATACCCAGCTCGGATTCAGATGCGCTTACACATTCTTCAAAAATCTACTGAAATTCTAATGTTGCATTTTCTCTGATGGCTTCAAGTTTAGTTTTAACTAGATTCACTTCATTATATGCAACCAAATCAATAACGTGTGTCTGCAATCGTTTTGAAAGATTGTATGTTAAACTTAATAGTCTGTTTAAAACAAAAAAGGAAACCAGAAAAGATGCGCTATAAACATTGTTTAGAATTAAGGTAGCTTTTTTGACTGATCTCCAACTTCACATTTTATTTGTTCTAAAGCTGCTATTATCGGGTTTATCATTTCTTTAAATAATAAAACCGATTCGTGCCATTGGCACCAGCGAGTTTCGCAATTTAATCTCTTCTTGCTACCCTTAGGAATAAGTTCTATTTTTTCTTCAAAATCTTTTGTCCTCTTAGCACTTAGAAAATGTACAACAATCTGATATTATTCCAATTGCACTTCGAATATTTTGAACTTTAGAAGCGTCTGTGAGGCATAAATTTAAGCAATGCAAAAAGCAGTGAGTATAAATAGCTTTGTGACATTTTTCATTTATTACTCTCTGAACACCCTTGAACTCACCACTCATTGCTGCTGCACTGTCATACCCTTGTCCTCTTAGATTATTCATATCCCAACAAAGTTAAGTTACTTTTTCTTCAATTAATTTGCAAAACTTATTCCCGTCAAATCATTTACTGAGACGAAACACAAAAAATCTTTAACGGTAAGAGTATCAATATCAACGTAACACACACACAAAGAAAATTGTTCCTCCTGGGACACATCGGTCGTCTCATTGGCTAGGACAGTTAAAAATTTACTTTTATTTAAGTTTTACGTTGAATGAGATGCGTAAATGACTGAATTAGAGCATTTTGGACTGTGGAACTGTATACATGGCATTTCTAGCACTAGTTTTTGAAATGCTCTGAAACATGGTCTATTAGCAGAACACTGATATCAAAGACTCTGAAAATTATCGTTTCCTGCAGGCCAAAAGACTTCGATTCCTGAACTGAGTCAGCGATGTCCGCCGTAACGATTTGCTTAATACAGACTCCAATTGTTTCCAGCAATTGAAAGTTCAGCCGCTTCTACTGTTCTCGCCTCCTTTTGACTGCAATCTGTTTGTGGATGCTCTCGATTTTTTCTTGAACCTGCTTTTCTACAGCAAATCTCTTTTCTACCGATTTTTTGTGATATTTAGTTGCCTCGTGTTTTTTGAAAGACTCAATGGCTTTCTTTAAGTTTGAATACGATCTCGAGACAAAAACACCCAATTCCTGGTGTTTTTCCTTCACCTTTTTCTTTTTGTTTCCAAAAACAATGCACAATTTGAGTAATAAACCCCAGCGTTTTTATCAAAGTAAGATAACCACTTAATATCATCAAGCCACTTCTTTGAAAATATCTTTCCAGAGACCTTGCCTTCCTGAGCAGGAAATATATACTTTGAATCTGGTTTCAGAGATATTTTAATATTTCCACTTTTTCCTTATTGCTAAATACCGTACCTAAATTGCCAATATCGTTGAGATGAACAATCCTTTCTGTATTCTTTGATTGCGCCTGAAGACGTTCGGGAAGGAAAACATCACCGTCTACTTGAGA
>JABUQX010099850.1:10000-15000 GCA_015478945.1 Trachelipus rathkii
TATATATATATATATATATATATATATCAATATATATATATAAAAATATATATATATAATATATATATATATATATATATATATATATATATATATATATATATATATATATATATATATATATTAGGCTTGGCAGAGCACCGATTTTGGGCACCGGCACCGCACCGCACAAGGTGTAGATCAGCACCAGCACCGCACCGCACCGCAACATCAGTTTTTAATCGACCGTACCGCACCGCACCGGTACCATGGTTTGGCGCTCCGCACCGCACCAGCAGTTGCAAACAACTCACCGCACCGCACCTCTTACTATAGCCACTGTTTCTGTACAAACTGTAGTGTTGGTTAAGGAATTAAGAAGGAATAACAAAGAATTCGATATTTTATCACTGCATTTCTTTGTTTTTACACAGATAATTATATATATATATATATATATATATATATATATATATATATATATATATATATATTTATATATATATATATAGCATATATATATATATATATATATATATATATATATATATATATCCCTGTAGATATTTTAGATATTAAACAGATAATTTTACAATATATATATATATATATATATATATATATATATATATATATATATATATATATATATATATATATATATATATATATATATATATATATATATATATATATATATATATATATATATATATCCCGTATATATATATATATCCATCAGAATTCTACCATATATATATATATATATATAAAGTATATATATAGGTATATATATATATATATATATATATATATATATATATATATATATATATATATATATATATATATATATATATATATATATATATATATATATATATACTTGAGTTAGACTTGATAGAGTATTTCAGTTATTAAGAGAATTTAGATTTCTATTCATAAATATTAATTTTTAAACACTTTTCGAATTAAGTCTTGTTCTTCGATCGGTTATTAGATCGCCGGCTTTTGAGAATAGTCTTTCATTTTCAACCGATGTTGCTGGGATAGAAGAAAAACTTTAGCTACTTTACTAAGTATTGGGAACAAAGCCTCCTTTTCCTTCCAAAATGTTAAAATGTCGAGATCAATTGTTCTTATAGTTTTGTCCTTTTGATAATATTTCTTAATTGTAAAGTTCGAGTTTATTATATATAGATGAATCTACAGATGATTCACTATCGCAGTCACTATTGCTAGACTTTGTAAGTAAATTGTCAAACATTGATATACGAGATGTCTTTGAAATATTTATATCATGGCTCAAAGTTTTCGAAGAAAATGGTCTTAGATCTCGCTTTCGTAGTTTAGTTGGTGATTCTACAGTAACGTCCGGTTCCGGGATTTTCATATTTTCCTTTAAAAAAGTTTCTATACCATTAATAATAATTCCCAAGTCAGAATCAGAAAATAGTTTTTTCTTAAATTTTGGGTCCAAATATGTTGACATAAGACAAATTGGGTTTTGAACGTAGGGGATTAGTCTTTGATTAGCTTCATTTTGGATTTGTTCTTTAGCCTTTTCTGTTTCTTCATGCAAATCTTCTATTGCTGATAACTGAGAGCTTATAGCATAAACAGTTGGAACAATTATCGAAGATGTAGGATATTTACTTCCACACAAAATTTGCTATGCTTCTTTGAAAGGTCTCAGAATATCTTGCAAATTCTCTAAAATTATTTTTTCATTTGCTTTTATAGCCAGTGATGGAAGTTTTAACTTCAAAGCTGCAATTTCTAACTGCTCTGCTTGACTGACAGCTTCGTCTATCATAGGTAATGAACTATTCCATCTTGTTTTACAATCTCTCGTAATTTTGTTTGGATTATGTGAAGTATTTTTTTCTGATTTATAGATTGCTTTGTAGTCATTCCAAATTTTTGGAAATCTTTTGAATAACGTTGCAATATTTCGAACTTTATCAACAATGTTTGATATAAATGTTGAATTTTGTGGTTTTGGAAATAAAACGGGATCAATACAAAGGTTTATAGTATGTGCAATGCAAGGTAATCTTTTTATATTCAATTTCTGACATGTTTTAATAACATTTGTTCCATTATAAGTAACAGCAAAGGAAGGCATTCTAAATTTAAGTTCTTGAAAACACTTTGATATTGAAGCACTTATGTTATCACCTGTATGAGATTCATCACATGGAATGAATCCGATACAAAAAACACGCAATTTCCAAGTTACATCAATTGAGTGTGAAGTTAGGACTAAAAACTGACTTTGATTTTTGGTGCATGTCCATAAATCGAATGTTACATTAAAGTGATTAAACTTACCATCTTCGGACTGGCTTGACAACATACTTTGAATTTTTTGTCTCATGTCGTCGTACAAACAATTTATATGATTCGTTGCAATTGCTCTTCGTGTCGGGGCTTGATATTCAGGATCGAGAATATTTAAGAGTTCCTATAATATATATATATATATACATAGTATATATATATATATATATATATATGCATATAAAGAGCAGCATATATATATAGCATATATTAAGCAGAGCAGCATATATATATATATATTATGTTGTTGCTAATATATGTATATGCTTTATATATATATATATATATATATATATATATATATATCAACGCTACTCAAAATCTTTCAATAGGGTGATGCATGGTACATGTGATGTTCTAGGATGAAATGGAGTGATTTTTGTTTTTTGCTATCTCCGATTAAGAACGTCGGATTTAAAAAAACTTCACAGGAAGACGTAACCTACCTAACCTAACCTAACCTAGAATCAACCTGTGAATTTTTTTTTAAATGCGACCTAACTAACCTGTGAATTTTTTTTTCTATTTCACCCCTAGAACATCTTTATATGTCCCATATGTTATTTTTTTTTAAATCCGAAGTCCCGTTCCGTGTCACCGTTACTATACTTTGTCATATATATATGCATATATATATATATATATATATATATATATATATATATATATACCGTTATATATATAGATATATATATATATATATATATGGTAAAACTTACTTAACAGCCACAGGTTAATACTGAAAATTATTAAATGTTCTTTATATCAAACAAAACCTTGTATAAAAAGGAAGAATTTGAGGAGTGAACTGCAATTTTTGGTAAAGTAATTAATAATTTTTATTATTATTATTATTCACGAACTTCTTTTTACTGCGTAATTCAAATTCCATATTATATACTACTTGGATGTTGTACGGCTGACGTTTTCTATGATTAGGAAATAAATTAAAAGATGACTTCAATATTTTTAATTTAATTTAAAAAACAACAATTTCCTAAGTTTTCGTGAACTAAGCTAACCTAACCTAACCAAATCTAACCTAACCTAACCTAACCTAGCTGAAGCTAACCTAACCTAAAAAAAAAATCCATTTCGCCCCTAGAACATCTATTTACGTATCATAGGGTCTACCTGTGAAATTTTTTTTTGAAATCTGACGTCCCGTTCCGCGTCGGCGTTAAGTAAGTTTGTCATATATATATATATATATATATATATATATATATATATATATATATATATATATATTTGTATATAGTTATATATATATATATATATATAGTATATATATATATATATATATATATATATATATATATATATATATATATAGGTTGGTTATATATATGCTATATATATATATATATATATTATATATATATATATATATATATATATATATATATATATATATATATATATATATATAGTATATATATATATATATATATATATATATATATATATATATATATATATATATATATATATATATATATATATATTATATAAGTAACTTAACTTAACTTTAAGAACATATATTTTATATTTTACTCAAGAAAAACAATAATTCAATAACTAAATACTTACAAAAAAGCAGGAGGTTCTACCGATCGAAATGACATCAGATCAGCGGCCACCCATTCCACAATAGCTTGATCAATTGATTTTTTCCTTCTGGAATTCATCTCTGTTTTTTTCACTTTTGAATCAGAATTGGTTTTAAAATAAGATCCCACACTAAAACGTTCATTTTCATTTTTAATTTTCATTTTTAATTCGTTGTAAAGTGGTATATGATTTCGTCTTAAATGCCTTCTCAAATTGAAAGGCTTTTTATTGATTTTAGAAAAACACAAACGGCATTTTCTTTTATCTGATTTCCCAGTTTTCTCATAGCAGTCGACAAAAGTTTTCCATTTGTAATGTTCTGGCTGCAAAGTATTTTGTGATGTTTCCTGAACAGACGTCCCACTCCATGAGGTTGAAGGTACTTCCATAGTGGATGGTCCAAGTCTGAGGCACTTGAAGACGTCATTTTATATCTTACCTTTACGTTTGATTATTTTGATAGGCTATATTTTTAATCAACGTAGTTTTTTTCTTAAAAAGTTAAAATAAATATCAGATATATAGAGCATATATATATTATATATATTATTATTATATATATTATATATATTATATTATTATTACATATATATATATATTATATATATATATGTTATCCGGTATATAGCTGTGCATATCTCACTACATGTATAAGGTACTTGGTGCTACGAATATATATATATACAATGCTTAGTGTGTGTTATATATATATTATTATATATATATACATATATAGCATATATATATATTATTGGGCTGGGCATTATTTATATATATATATATATATATATATATATATATATATATATATATATATATATATATATATATATATATATATATATACATACGAACACCAAAATCTGAATCTGAAAGGCCCAGCAATCAGCACCGCACGCACCAAAGCTTCGCACCGCGCACCGCACCGCACCAAAAGCTTCGCACCGCGCACCGCACCGCACCAGTAACTAAAAAAATTCTCGCACCGCGCACCGCACCGCACCGACATTTACAGCTCGCACCGCGCACCGCACCGATATATACAGTGGCGGCTCGTGTAAACT
>JABUQX010099850.1:20000-43559 GCA_015478945.1 Trachelipus rathkii
ATGAGCCCTACATTGACGAGATGTCAAAGTGAGTGGGTCCATCAATGAGCGAAGTTCAAGGTGGATTTTTTCGACTACGGTTAAGTTCTTCTATAGGGTATAAATGGAGAGGTAAGGCTGATTTGCGTCAAATTCTTCTACTACTTTTCTGTTTCCACGCATGTGATGCACCTACCCCAGTCTTGGGAGAGACAGGTGTGGATTATATATATATATATATATATAGCATATATATAGTTATATATATATATATAGTATATATATATATATATATATATATATGTTTATATATATATAGCATATATATATAGAGGTAGTATATATATATATATATATATATATATATAAAGTATATATATATATATATATATATATATATATATATATATATGTCAGCCTCCCGATAAGCAAATAAACATGCATGTAACAAAAAAACTATATCAGCTACAGGAAAATAAATAAAATTTTATTAATCAGGAGATTTTTATCCATGAAATTAAAAAAAAAAATAGCTTTGAAAAATTTAAAAATTGTTAAAAATGTTGGAAAATCTGTATGATAATGATCATTTTTTGAGAAGAACGAAGGAGCTCTAGAGTTGCGAGGGTTTTTTCAAAGTTGCCAAATGTCGAATTTTTTTAACTAAAAGATATCCCAAGCGGGTAAAAACCACAAAGATGGGACAGAGTCGGGGTTTTCTGTCTGATGACGTGGAGCCCTCGCTTCTCTGTCCTCTCCAAGGTCAGCGGGAACCCCAAAAGGAAATAAAAAGAAAAATTAACATTTTCTACAAAATAATGAAAAACAATATTTGGTAACTCTTGCTCTTGTACTACTGCAGAAATGGAAGGTTAATGAGAGCGTACGTTGCCAGTCCTAAGATTATACTAATATTTCATTTTTTTTAAAGTTTCATCGATGAAATTGCTTGCCGAAATCAAAACTGTTATTTATTTTCCTGTAGCTGTTATAGTTTTTTAGTTACATGCATGATGCTTTCGGGAGGCTGGCCATATATATATATATATATATATATATATATATATATATATATATATAGTAAAAGAGATATTTAAAAAATATATATATATATATATATATATATATATATATATATATATATAAATATATATATATATATATATATATATATATATATATATACGCGTTCTTTTCCTAATATTTGACTTTTTGCGAATGTATACATATGTTTAAATAAAAACGTGGACGTTTGCAAGCCATTTTAAATTAGCGTCTAAAAATTTGCTTCTCTATTTAATGCCCAAAAATTAAAGGAAAAGTGAGAAAATAATTAAAAGCTCTTTGCTTTCCGCATCTTCTTTCACCAAGATTTTTTTTTTTCCTTTCAAACTCCAAATTAAAAATGTTGGCTTCTTAAAAAAAAAAGAAAAAGAAAAAAAGGAAATGAAATAGATGCTATTTATTTTTCTCCCTTCATATATATATATATATATATATATATATATATATATATATATATATATATATATATATATATATATATATATATATATATATATATATATATATATATATATTATGATATATATATATATATATATATATATATATATATATATATGTGTGTGTGTGTGTGTGCGTGTGTGTGTAGGTCGTAGGATTGGAAATCCTTGGTGCAACCTATCCCAACAAAATTTAACAATTTTAAATATAAGCTGTTATCGGATCATTTTTTGAATATATCGCACCCAGATGCTGGTTGTAACATAGATATATATATATATATATATATATATATAAATAAAAATATATTTTATTTTTTTTTTCTTTTTATATATATATATATATATATATATATATATATATATATATATATATATATAGACTTTAAGTCTATCATTAAAGAGTACATTTTTTAAAATTAAAATTAATAATTAAGAACTAAAAGCTAAGGAAATAATAATAATAATAATAATAATAATAATAATAATAATAATAATAATAATAATAATAATAATAATAATAATAATAAAAATAATAATAGTAATAATAATAAAAACTATCAATATAAAAATGTTGAGAGAGAAATGCACAAACCATCTCAAAGAATCTCTCTACTTTGCACAAACCATTTTCTTGCTCCTAAGGCATATAGATCATTTTGAAAAATATTTGTTGTTGCCTATTTTGATTGAAATATTGTTTCGGTATCCCTCACAAATCTACCTCTAATTAATATAAATTTATTCTTAATTACAATTTCACATGGTTTATTAAACAATTTAAAAACTGTACAACATTTCATATAATTTAAATAATGTTTAAGCATTAATATTACCAAATATATTTGATAACCAATTCTCGTTGAAATTTTAAGTGTGTTCTAACTTCTATATCGCATTGTGGAAGTCAATTTCAAACTGTCTTATCATCTGACTATTATTTGCTAAATTAACCCATAAATCTGCTTCGTAAAATGAAGTACATTGTGATCTTAACAAGTACAGTATCATTTCAGAATTTAGTGATCCAAATCTTCATAAAATAAAATTCAGTTTACAATTTTTTTTTTTATATTTTTTGCTCTTTTTATATCCAATCCTTCCTCTGAATAATTATCGATATAAAAATCCAAATACTTCGAATGCGTCGTGTGACTCAGTGGACCTCCCGATAGCTTAAGTTTCATTTTATATTATTTTCTTTATCGTTTTTCTTAATGAAGTTAACAACCACACCCGTCAAAATATATATTTAAGCATTGATTAGCCATGACTTTTTTGGCTTTATATAAAAGTGCTTGAAGGCCACTAACTGATGGGGCGAATCATTAGCATACATAATAATAGATATATGAATCAAAATCTAGTTCCTAATTTATTTTAACATTATTCTTTATTAGTTCGTCAACACATATACAAAACAAAAGTGGGGAAAAATCCCTCTGTCTTACGCTGATAGATAGATAGATAGATAGATAGATAGATAGAGAGAGATGGATAGAGATAGATAGAGATAGATATAAATAGATATAGATAGATAGTGATAGATATAGAGATAGATAGATAGATAGATAGATAGATAGATAGATAGATAGATAGATAGATAGATAGATAGATAGATAGATAGATAGATAGATAGATAGAGAGGATGAGTTGTTTTCAATTTCTAAATTTTCTAACTTAAAAATAATAATTTTAACTTAGAATAGATAAGATTAAATTAACATAATAGGAGGTACTACTCAAAGGTTCGGGGAATTTGAAGAGCCCGCAAGAACTAGATGTATTATACCCTTCTGCAGCTAGATATGGCAAGCAGTATGCTTTGTAAATCAATGTGCCAGCAGCCAAGCAGCTGAAAAGGGAGGCGTTTTTTTTTTTTTTTTTTGCAAGTATAGGTTTCATTGATTTGGCGTATTTTTTTTCAACCAATATGACGGTTTTAACGAAAAAGGGATCTGCATTAAATTTTGTTTCAAACTTAAATAAAAACTGCTAGAAACCTATTGTATTCTATTGGAGATAATGCCATGAGCAAAAGCAAAACTTATTTATGGTACAAACTCGTCAAGGAAGGATAAACAGCTGTCGATCACGATGAGCGTTTGGGACGACCGTAAACAAAGACAACGCCTGAAACCACAGCAGGAATTCGAAAAGCTATTCTTGCAGATCGTAGGTAAACTATCCACGAATTTTTTGAGATAATAGAAGAGTCATACGGGACTGTTCAACTCATTTTGTCGATCGTTTTGAGTACGAGTTGCATTTCAGCGAAATTTGTGCGGAGACTGCTGAGCAACGAACAGGAGGTCGATCGCTCTTTTGCCTGTACGGAACTCAAATAACAAGTAAGAGATAACCCCAAGTTCATCTACAATATCATAACTGGTGATGAACCATCGGTTTACGGCTATGATTTTGATGCTAAGCAGCAGTCATCGCAGTGGAATTCACCAAATTAACAGAGACCGATAAATGAGCGTCAAGTTCCCAGTAATGTCAAATCCATGTTGATCCTACTTTTCGACATTCACGGGATTGTCCACAAGAAATTCTTACCTCCTGGTCAAACCGTCAATGGCGAGTTTTACTGTGAGCTTTTGAAGCCGCTGAGGGAGGGCATTCGGCGCAAGAGTCCAAACAAGTGTAAAACACAACAATTGGTTTCTCCACCATGATAACGCGCCGCTACATATCACTCGTTGTCCGACAATTCCAGGCTTCCAAAAACATTACAATAATTCTGACCTTGCCTCCTGTGACTCTTTCCTATTCCCAAAAAATAAATTAATAATGAAAGGGCGTCGTTTTAACGTGATTGATGAAATCCAGGCAAATCGCAGGGGGTCCTCAAGAGCACACACACTTGAGAACTTCCATGGATGCATGGAGTCATGGGGAAAACGCTAGAACCGCTGTATAGATGCTCAATGGAACTACTTCAAAGGAGATGGTGAAAACTAGGAGGTACGGTAAGAAGTTATGTTTTATAGTCAAATTCCTCAAACTTTGAAAAAATAATATTGAGAAACAATTATATTTTAGAATTTTTATAAATAACTGTATTTAAGAATTTTATATTATTCTACTGTGAAGTTAAGAATTTTTAAGCGAGTAACCTTATCGAATAATTTTAATTTAATTGTTTTTAAGAAAAAACTTCCTATTAATTTATTATCTATGATGGTTAACATTTTTTTTAAATAAGTTGCTTGTATCCTACCTTTTAGAAGAATATCGGTTGGGATCGCTATTCACACTTAGTCATAATACGTCTAAGATTGAAAAAAATAAAAATTATCTTAACATTATTGAAATTAACGTCTGATATTGAACGGTAAAAATATAAGCATTACATTTCACATTTACTTAAAATGTGAGTGATAAGACTTTAAAGAAAATAAAATAATAAAAAATAATAATAATAAAAACGTTTAGACTTAAATTTTGAAAACTTTTATTTCACAGTTTGAATGATGAAATGAAAACACAAAAATTATGCATAAAAACAAACTGTTTTTAGTAACTTTTTTCTGGTAAGAAATATAAGTCTTTATATATTGTTGAAAATGTAGTATGATGGAGCAAAGATTCAACTTCAAATAAAAATATTCTAAGATGTTTTTCCTTAAATTACTGGAAGAATATTTATTATGTCTGAGGTTGACGAAAGAGGTGTTGATAATTATTCTTAATGACTATCCTCATTTCAGCAATTTAGCAGAATTATTTAAACAATATCTAATGTTTACGAATTAAGAAGATTTAAATAATAATTTCAAATCAACTTTTAATGAAATTCCATCCTTACGATTTACAAACGTTTTTAACCTTTTAATTCAGAGAACAAACCACTTCTTCGTAATAAGAGGTTTAAAAGTGGATTAACAAACTTTCTCAACTTGACCTAATTTGTTACGTTCGCATCTGACATGATACTACAAGGGTCCTTTACTTTCAAGAACTTTCCATAACTTTTAATTACTAATATATATATATATTATATATATATATTATATATATAATATATATATATATATATATATATATTATATATATATATATATATTAATATATAATATATATATATATTTATATATATATATAATATATTATATATATATTAGTATATATTATATATAATATAATATATATGATATATATGATATATTATAGTTATTCATATATATATATATATATATTATATATTTTATATATATACTATATATATATATTTAATATATATTATATATATTATATATTTTATCAATATATATATTGATATCTCACTATATATATATATATATATCATATATATATATATTCTATATATATATATATATATATAATATATATATATATATATATATTATATATTATATCTTATGATATATTATATATATATATATATATATTAATATATATATATATATATAATATATATTACTATAATATACTATATATATATAGTATATATAATATATAAGATATATATTATATATATATGATATATAATATATATAGTATATATACTAATATATATATATAAGTAGTATATATATACTTGTATATATACTATACTATATATATAGCTATATATATACTAATTATATAGTATATATAATATATATATAGTATATTTATATATATATAATATTATAAATATTATGATATATATATTATATATATAATAATAATATACTATTAAGTATATATATATATATATATATATAATTTATATAATATATATATATATATACTACTATATATATATTATACGTATATTCTACTAGTATATCTGCCAACCTATATATATAATATATATCATACTATATATATATATTATATAGTATATATATATATATATGATATACTCTATATATATATATTAGATTAATATATATATATAAGTTATATATTATATATTAGTATTATATAATATAGTACTATCAAAAAATTTATTACTATATATATAGTATATATACCGTAACTGGGCCAATTTTGAACATAGTTTATCATATATATAATATATATATATATATACTATACCGCTATATAGTATCACTAGCCGTATATTATTGAGGTGACTTGGATATCAGTTATTAGGGTTTCTGTCATTTTGAAACTCCCTTAGCGCAACTTTCAGGGTTTCAACCAGAGGTATAACGTCTCGGCAAGCGAAGAATTGTAGAGCTAAATAGTCTTGGCTATTCATCCAAAGGACTTAAAGTCGAGTTAATACAATTAACTCACACGTTTTATTGTCAATCTGACGTGAGGGCTTTTTACCTTCGCTGTTGTGTAGAACATAGAGAACATCAGATAGCGTTCATTAATGTTTCATTTATTCCTTTAAACGCATGTAAAGGCATGTTCTTCGCATCCGTTTGTGGTGACATAATCTTGCACAATCAGGAAGTTGAGCGTATATTTTAATCGCACTGATCTGTATTTTTTTTCAAATCATTTTGAGTTTTGTGAAGTGAATGATTGAGAATGAACAGAAGCATTCGACTTAGACTTGTTACATAAATCTGGACCACTACACATTTAAGCATTATGGCATTCTTAACTACAAGTTGGAATCTGATCTTAAATACCGTTCACAATTTTTCACTTCAGGGCATGATCAATATTTGGCTGGGGCTGATCCCAGTTTTCAGCCCCACCTAAAAAGGACAAAATTCGGAAATTTCAGCCGATTTTGACTATATAAAACCAAAAATTAGCTATTTATGCTTTGCCACGTCTCGTCATCCGGTGGTTTTTCTGTGACTGTAGTAAACTTCCCAGAATTTTTCAAAGTGTTTTATGAAAATCCAATGGTTTTGGACTAATTTTCATAGCAAGGTCTCCCAGACTATACAGCAGAATAACTTCAGACAACTTGAAATTTTGTGTTCCTAGGGGTCCATTTTCCCTACAATAATTCCGTATTACATTTTCGAATTTTTTTAGTTTTGTGCTTCAGCGGTTGTCCAATTTCCAAACCCATTTTTTCTGAATTTGAAAAGTGAAAAAATTGCATATTTCTTTTTTCTACCCATCCGATAAACATCAAATTTTCAGGGCTTTTATATGTCGGGCAGTGGCATCTTTTTTTTACTTAGATAAATTTTCTGTATATATGCAATAGTTTTGGAATTGTTCTTGGAACAATATTTTCAAAAAAAAAGTTTTGAACACTCTTTTTAGAAATTTTTAATTGAGTATACAAACATTATTAAGGTAAATAACGAATGCATGTTTCGCATATCTACTATACTGGTGAAAATTCCTGAAGCCTACTATTCCAACATCAAAACAAATATGTCAATGTTTTCACTTTTAACATTAATAAGCCTAAAGCTGATTTTCATTCTTGTACAACGCTGAGCAAAAAAAAACTTAAAATTCGAAAATGTAATACGTGCATATTGTAGGTATGGACCCATCTATGCATTTTCAAGTTTGAAGGTGCATTTCGTCAAAATGACTTCAAACTTGGAATATGCAAAGATAGTCCATGAGCATGCATTTTCAAAGTGGAAAACTTTTGAGTCATGACTACAGTCACAGAAATAACACGCCGAGAAACGAGCGGGTTTTACGAGCCCAAAAAGAAGCTACAGTTGTTGGTGGTTTAATATAGTCCAAAACGGCTGAAATTGCGAATTTTAATGTCCATGATTTAGGTGGGCGCTCGAAACTGGGATGCAGCCCAGCGCTAAAAATTCATAGACATGCGCCCTTCAGACAAAGTATGATTTTTTGCATTGAGGCCCTACATCTCTCACTTACATCCAGCGCAGCGTTGAATCTTGTCAAGAATCTTTCATTATCCGTGCATTGCAAACAATAAAGTACTGTACAATATTCGCTGGTATGGCACTCCGCTGAAAAACGTTCTGCAGCACTAACACAATGTTCTGGCCTCTTCAGCGTTTCCATTAACTTGACTGACTGGACAGCCCGATAATTGCAAACAAAACTTCACACCGAGTTACCGCAATCCTATTGATATTACAAAGAATGGTTTTCACTGAGTACATACGAGTTGGGCTCCATGACGTCCCAGACCAAGACTCATCGGACCGCATCGGGGGTCATGAGCACAGTTGTGGGAAACCGCTGTTCTCAAAGCCGAAAATAAATGAGATGATACACTGAAAAGGATCAATTATTGGTCCTGCCATTCCTCTGAGTCGATGTTTGTTTGTATGAAGGTAATTAACCACTCTTATTTATTTAAATCATTTGCTTTAATACACGATGTAACTTAAACATATTGTAGATAAGCACATACAAAACAAAGTCTGCATAAAAGGTAAATTTGCTTGGAATTGCCTTCCTGTAATAATATAAAATTACTTATTTCTTTCTTATTTTCACGGCAGGATCTAAAGTGCAACGACCGGGCGCACCGACTTCGTTTGAAGAAGAGGAAATTCAATAAGAGAAAAGGACAGAGCAGCCTAAGGAAACTTTGAATGTACTCGACTTTCTCTCTATTGCAGAAATTCAAAATTAATATTTTAATCAACAAAATATTAATATTAAAGAGTAACAGAGAATAATGCATAAACTTTGATTTCGTCTCCAACACACACACACACACACACACACACACACACACACACACACACACACACACACAAAACACACCAAACAAGTATATATATATATATAAGTATAATATATATATAGAATATAGTATATATATATAGTATATATATTATACTTATATATTATATATATATATATATATATATATACTGATACTTATATCATATATATATATACGTATAGTATATATATATATGATATATTATATATATATAATATATGAGTATATATATATATATATCATAATTATACTACTATAGTATCATTATATGGCTATTTCTTTAAGATGTTGATCTCAGGAACGAAAAACAGAAAATGTAGCGTGTTTTTCAATGATTTTTGAGTTAAATACATTAGTAAAGCTGGATTTTCAATGGATTTACTTATATTAACAAAAAGTAAAAGAAATTGATATATAACTATTTTTTGTGCTTCAGCCACTATAATCTTAATAAAAACTGCAGTAGGTTTAGGGCCTCGCTTAGCTATAATTTCAGTTCTAATTGATGAATGTACGTAAAGTTTGTAGAGACGCCTTGATAATAATAAATTGATATTTGATATTTTTATCATATTTTTTTTTGATCAGGTGGGGCCTTCGGCCCTCCCCCTCTATATCATCCCACCCTTCCCCCGCAGAGCGGGGTGCCCGCTCGCAAGCTCGCGGGTCCTTGGTGGAGTTTTTTAATAACAATACTCCCATAATTTATAATAGTAATCGAAATAAGAATAAAAATAAAAGAACTAGAAAAAAATCAATTCATATGAAAGTTAAATAATAATAATAATAATAATAGTAATAATAATAATAAAATATCATAATAATCAATAATAATACTAATAATAATATAATAAGTAATAAATAATAATATATAATAATAATATATATAATAATGATATAAACTTTGTTAATTTCTTAAAATTAAAAATGCAAATAACGCTAATTAATAATAGAAATTGCAGCAATAAAAAATACTCGAAATTCTTTGTTTTTCTTATAGAAAATTTTCCCCCTATAACGGAGTCATCATCTTATAAATGTCATATATATATTATATATAATACTAATATATATATATTATATATATATATAATATTATATATATATATATATAGTATATATATATATACTATAATATACTATAGTATATATATATATATACTATTAAATATTATAAATATATATATATTAATATGGCTTTTATAAGTGTTTGACTCCAGGAGCGAAAATCATTAATTAATGTATCGTTATTTTAATATTTTTAAGGGTTAAATAACATTAATTTTTGGGTAACCTAACCTAACCTAACCTAACCTAATTAACCTAACTAACGAACTAACCTAACCAAAACTTAGCCTAGAATTAACCTACCCTGAATATCAAGTGGAGGTCAACAGCTATAAATGTCCTATATATATATATATATATATACTATAGTATATAATATTATATATATATATATACATATAATATTAAATATTATACTATAATATATATATATATATATATATATATATATAAATGTAAGAGAAAGTCTATTTTTGGACCTTTTTACTGTACTCAAACGATATCCCAAAAATATTTACAGGTATCTCTAGACTAAATAGATTTTCTAGTTTTAGGGATTTGTTATATTTAGGTTAGTTTATATATAATATATATATAGTATATATATAATATTATATATATAATATATATATATATAATATATACTATATATACTATATATATATATATTATCTTATAAATATATTACTATATATAATCTATATATATATACTATATAATCATGCTGTAAAAGGTAAATTACCCTAGAGTATTCTTAAGTGTAACAAACAAACAAATTTTTTTTTAACTAAAGAAAATCCCAAGGGTATACCGCACCGAGATGGCAGGATGCGTCGGGGTCTTTCGGCCTTCCGGGGAATGAAGGGTAGGACTGATTTCTCCCTCCGTGGAGGTCTCCGGGAACCCCTCCACTCTTTGGGTTTTGGGTATAGCGGGGTTCCCACCCTCCCCTATCGGGGTAATGGAAACGTCCCCCCTCTGTTCCCGTCGGCTCGAGCCCCTATTTTGCCGTGTAATATCTTTACAAATAATATATACTATGTTTAGTATATATAAAGTATATATACTATTATATATATATCATACTATATATATATATAGCTATATATATATTATATTTATATATAGATATATATCATATATGATATATATATAATATATAACTAATAGTAATAGTATATATATATATATATATATATATAATATAGTAGTATACATACTATATATTATATATATATAGAAATTATATAGTACTATATAACTATATATATAATTATATAATATAGTATAGATATATATATACTATCTATAGTATATATATATATATATATAGTATACTATACTATATATATATATATACTTAATTGACTATACTATATAGGTATATATTAGTATATATATATATACTAATATATATATATATAGATATATACTATATATATATATATATATATATATATATATATATATATATATATATATAATATATATACTATATATATGTATATAATATAGGTATAATTATATATATATTATATTAATATCATATATATATATTTATATATAATATAGATATATTATATATATATATATATATATTCATAATATGTATATATATATACTGGTATATATATACATATATATAATTATATAAGATAATATATAGTATATATATTATATTATATATTATAAATAATATATATATATATATATTATATATATTGGTTAGCGGAAATCGAACCAACTACGGAAGAAAAGTTTAACTTGGAATCAAAATTTAGTGAATATAGGCATTATATAGTTGGAAGCAGAACACAGAGAGAAGAACGAAAGGTTACTATCAGGAAAAGGAATAAGCCAGGCAAAGATTACCAAGTGAGGAATAGATTAAAAGAGTAATTAGAAACCCGTACTGAACGGTAAGTAAAAATGCGAGTTAAAATTATATGTTATGTGTTTACTTTTTTTACTTGCTAAAAATTTAAGACCGTATTGATCGAAGGTATTTTATGTATTTTTAGGGGATGAGTTCGGGACGTAACATCAGAAGTAAGAAGTACTCGCTGTCACAGGAAAAACCAATGTTTACAAATCAGTGAGAAGTATCCTCTACCACAGGAAAAATCACTGTTCACGGAAAGCAGTGTTTAAGAAACAGGATTCAAATCGGGGATTTTGTGTTCAACAGGAAACCAATCGGATATGTGCCGTATTGCTGACAGGGTGTCAGGTCGACGTGGTTCGAGGTTGAGCACAGGTCTTTTCGGGGGAATCATCTTAAAACAGAGGAACAGTAAACATTTGCGAAAGGGGTTTGAATTAAGGAACTAAGGAATAAGTATTTGTAAGGTTATTTTGGTTTATTGCCTGGATTAAGGATCAAGGTGAATTATTAGCTTTTAAAATTACTTGTTTATTTTAAAAGTTGTGTGTCACAGGAACAGTGAATATTTTAATACGTTGTTGTTTATTTTAAAAATGGTTGTGTGTTGCAGGAACTGCGTTTCTTTTATCACGTTGTATTATTTTAAGTTGTAGCGAACAGTTTTAAGGATTATGGAATTTAAATGTTTGGAAATTGTGTCTTTTAAATATATAGTCAAAAATGAGTTTGTATTGAACTTTCATCTCCCTCCTTGCTGCAAATTATTATTAACAGAGTAAAACGAAAGCAGGAAAAATATTTCTTTATGAATTATTAGAAAGATGTTATAACTATAATATGTATTTCATTTCAATGTGTTTTCGGAAATAATTTATCGTTCTTATTTTTCATTATTATTAAAATCTCTTATTAAACTAGTTCTGCTACAGTTAGTATTACTAAACCTATTAGACTACTTTGGCAGTGGGTAGCTAATAATCGTTCCTACACTAAAGAAAAAATTGTTGTGGTTTAGGTCTTAATATTTTCTTTATAAAATGTTTGGTTCAAACTCTGACACCGAAATTCATCTTAAACAAAATATTTTGTTTGTACATTTTTAGTGCAAAATTATGGCATTTAACTATTCCTAAAACTGGTGATAAATATTCCAATTGTTTTATTTATAAAGTTGATATTATTTAAAATTTTAAAAAATCTTACTTTTTATAAATATGTTTTAATGGTTAAGGTGATCATATTTTTAATAAAAATATATTTAAACGTTTGCCTTTTAATAAAAATTAACTATTAAGAACTAGTAAGGAGGGAGTTTAGGCTAAGACTTAATTATATATAGATTTTACGGTAAAAAAAATTTTCTGCGCAGCGTAAAGAAGACCTACAAGTAGCCTTACTATTTTTTTTGAGTTATAACTTCAAAATACTATTTCCCTATAAGTTTTACATTAAATTTTATATTTACTTTCATTATAATAAGTAAAATTAAAATTTAACTTTAGATCAAAGAAGGGCAATAGCTATAACTTCTGTCCATATATATATCCATATATATATTATAATATTATATATATATTAATATATATATATTTATATATAATAGTAATTATATATATATATATATATATATATAGTATATTATATGGACATAAGTTCTATTCTATTGAAACTTATTCAACGTACTCGTTAACCGAATAAATAAATAGTAACGGGTACGCTCTATGGACATCAATAGATTAATCTAGTTTTAATGGGATTTTTTAATTTATTTTAGATTTTATGATTATATATATATATATATATATATATATATATATACTATATATATATATGAATAACTATATATATATAATATATATACGTATATATTATATATATTATATATATATATATATATAGTATATATAGATATAGATATATATTTTATATATATATATATATATACTATTTATATATATATATATATTTATATATATGTATATATATATATATATACTATCTATATATATATATGATATATATATATAGTAACCTAAATATATATATAATATATAGATATTATAATATATATCATATATACTATTATATATTATATATAGTATATTATTTTATATATATACTATACTAAAATATATATATATATATATATAATATATACTAATATACTTAAATACTATATATTAGTACTATTATATACGATTATATATATATATATATATATAGTATATTAAAAATTTGTAAAGGTTATTACAGCCGCATAGTAGGGAAGGGGCGACGAAACCCCCGCGACACCAAAGTTGCGAGCTTACGCTTTGTCGTCAGATATATATACTATAATAATATATATATACTATATATAATATATATACTATATATATATATGAGTATATATATATAATATATATATATAATTTAATTTGTATTATATATATAATATTATATATATATATTAGTATATATATGTAGTAAAGCTCAAATGTCCCGAATGGTTTTGAGATTTATAAGATACCTAATTTTATGCGATAAGTTTAAGATTTTTGGGGATTTTATTGTTTTTTGGGGTATTTCACTAACGAATACCCCCGGGTAGTCCGCCCCGATGTCAGGAGTCGGGGCCTCTCGGCCTCTAGGTGGACTAAGGGGGGACTATCCCCCCCTCCGCGGATGGTCTCCGTCCCCCGTTCTTTGGTTTTGAGTGGTCGCTGGGTTCTCCGAGCCATCCTCGGGGTATGAAAACGTTCCCCCCCCCCGTCCCAAATCGGCTGAGCCCCTTAACAGGGTAATACTCAGTTTTAGGGGCCTCGTTGACTCACTGTGCGTAAAGTAGCCTAAACTTACTGTAAGCTGTGCCTGTAAACGTAGCCCTAAACTTTTACTGATAGAGATCTGTTTTAGTAAGCTGAACAAAAATAATATGGCTTTATGTAAGTTTATGTAGTTTTTGGCATATATATCCTATATATAATATATATATATTATATATATGATAATATATATATATCTTATATATTATTATATATATATATATATACGTTAATATATCTATATATATATAATATATATACTATTATATTATATTTATCGGGATATACTATTAGATATATACCTCAACAAGTTTTAAATTTTTCGACTGCTTCAAAAAGTTTTAAAGAGATATCTCTTGAAATATCAAGAAGGCATAAACTTTTTTGTTTTCCTAAAAATAAACAATTGTTACATGTCAGAATAAGTTAAATTTTCTCACCTTTTATAAAACTGAAGGAAATTAGAGTATAGGAAACTTTTTTCTCTAAGCTATTACTTGTATTTATTGCATACACAGGCAATATATGACTTTCAACACCCCCATTAAATTATAAAATAGTAAAATAAACATTATTGTGATTAGATGCAGCTTTGTCACAGAAAGATATGTTAAACTGAACAAAGTAAAAATCTTTCCTATAATTGTAGCAACGCCTGTCATGGTAGCATGTTTTTATAATCGTCGCAAAAAAAGAACAAGATTTCAAATATTTCTGCGCGAAGCACGCTTTATTATATATAATATATCTATATTTATAATATATATATATATTATATAATTATATACTATATATATGATATATATATATATATTATAGTTATAATATAGATTATGTATAAATATTTATAAAAAAATGAAATATATATAAATATATAATTATAGTATTATTATTATATATTATATTATAATATATATATATATATATAATAGATATTATTATATATGATTATATATAAATGATATATATATATATATATATTATTTAATATATATATATATAATATATATCATTAGTTATATATATATAATATCAGTGGCGTACCTGGAAGAATATACTTGGGTAGGCAGAGTTATATATATATATATTATTATATATATATCTATATATAATATAACTATATTATATTATATAATATATATTATATATATAGTATATATATATACTATATTATTAGCTAGTGTAAAAAAACAAAAACACTATTTTAATAAATATAATACGTACCTATTATTTTGTATGAAAGCTTGTTTACATTATATACATCAATTTAAATCACATTTAAATTGAGTAATTTCTTAGGCTATCATATTTTTTAAAATGAGCTGTCGTTTATAGATAAGTTTAAAAGCGTTTTTTTTCTTTAATATAAAATCCACACTTACTCATTATGCATTATTTCACTTATTTTATGTATATAATGCTAATACAACTAAATAAAGTTATATAAAATTATATTTCAATATTAGCCGATTTTGACACATTTGATACAAACATTTCAAACAAACTGCGACGAGCCACACATTTCGTACATATGTACGGGAAGAGAACGAAAGGAAGATTTCATATATATTTTCGATTATTTTATCGATTATTATAGGTAGGAGAGACTAGCCCGCTCCCTTATAAGTTGACGTAACAATGACGGCATTGCGTCGCCGGGTTAAAGATTTTTACTCCTAAGACTCAGAGTAGAGCGCGGAATTTCTTAATGCAATTCAATTATTATTTAGGCCTATTAATTATTGTTGTTAGTCCCCACCCGCTCTGCGTTGTTTGTCTTTTAATATTATGATGAACAATAGCTCTTTTTAACTTTTATATAAAATTTTTAATAATTTAGTATACTTTACAATTTTAATTTCAATTATTTAAAACCTAAAATATTGGGTAGGAGCTAACTACCCGGCCTTCAGTTGTGCGCCCCTTACTATATATATATATATAGTATATTTATCATAATATAAATATATATATATATAGTATACTACTATATATATATATATATATACTATATATTTAAATATAGTATAATATATATATAGTAATTACTATTATATAGTATGATATTATATAATATATATCATGTATATACGTATATATAAAACGCATATTCTGTAACAACGCAGTGTGACGTCCAGAGTATAAAGCACTTACGATCAAACCCCACGTCCAAGTATGATGGTCACGCATCATTTCAGTTATAACGTCCATCAGCGAACGAAGCTTACGTTTAAAACTACTAAAGGCCATATAATATATATATTATATAATATTATATATATTTAATATAGTATATATATATAGTATTATTTATAATATATATTATATATATGATATATACTATATTATATATATATATATAAGTATCTTGTATATAATAATATACTATATATACCATAATATATATATATATATATATATATATATATATATATATAGCTGATATATATATATATATATATTATATATATATATATATATATATATTTATATTATATATATATATATATATATAATATATTATAATATATATATATTATTATATATACTATATACCGTTCTTTCCTAATATTTGACTTTTTGCGAATGTATACCCATATTTTAAAAATAAAACGTGGACGTTTGCAAGCCATTTAAATTAGCGTCTAAAAATTTTGGCTTCTCATTTAATGCCCGAAAATTTAAAGGAAAAAAACGTGAGAAATGAATTAAAAGCTCTTTGCTTTCGCAATCTCTATCCAAGATTTTTTTTTTTTTCCTTTCCCAACTCTAGTTAATCTCTTTGCTTTCTAAAAAAGAAAAAAGGAAGAAAAGAAAAAAGGAAAATGAAATAGACTGGCTATTCTATTTTATCCCTTCATTATAGTATATACTATGTATAATATATATATATATTATTATTATATATATTATATATATATATATATATATTTATATATACTATTATATCAATAGTAATATATATATATATATATATCTATATATATATATATATATATATATAATATATACATATATATATATATATACTTTACTGTTTTTACAAACTTCAACCGCTCAGGAAGGGTCAAGACGCCTGGTCAGCGGGGCCAGCACTTCTGTCTTCCTCTATCTTCCAAACTCCATCTTCCTCAGCTTCCTGCATCGCGGCAATCCATGTTTCTCATGAAGTCTCCACCGAGCTTTTCCATGCTCTCTAGGTTTCCTCTTGGTCTCGTTTCCCTCCGGTCTCCACTCCATCTCTTCTTGGCCACTCCTCTCTCATTGCATTCTCTCAGATGTTCCCACTACTCATCTTGGCTGCATTCATCTTATTCAGAATAGCCCTTGACTCCAACCTCTTGCTCCTTTTCTACTATATATTAGTATATACTAATATATATATATATATATATATATTATATATAATATACTAATATATATATGTATAGTACTATATATTATATAGCCAGCCGCAGCTATACTATATTCTATATAATATATAAAGTATATATATATATATATATATATATAATATTATATATATATATATATATATATATATATATATAGTATATTATAATACTATATATTATAGTATATTATATATTATATACTATTATATTAGTATATTTATACCTATATATTAATATAGTATATGGTTTGTGAGGTGTATGTGCGCTTTATGTATGTATTATATATATATATATATATATTATACTATATATATAATATATATATTATTCTCTATATACTATACTGATATATAATTATATCAATAAGTATATATATTATATAACTGGTTGTTTTTGTTTCTGTACGTGTGTATGTATGTGTGTAGGTCGTGGATGGGAAACCTTGGGGCCAGACCTATCCCGCAAAATTTTAAATTCTTAATATGCTCGAGATAGACTAAAGGTTGGAATATATCCGCACCCAGATGGTTAACATTTCCCTTTTTTGATATATATATATAAGTATATATATATAGTTATACTATATATATATATATCTATATATATATACTATATATATATTAATATATATATGTATATATATAGTTATATATATAAGTTATATATATTCTATACTATATTATAATACAAATACATATTATATATATATCATATATATATATATATATGGGAACAGATGTATTTAATTAACAGCAAAAATTTCTCTTCATTCCATTGTCATATCTCAAAAACTACAATAGCTACAGGGAACAGGGAATACATTGCTGGATGCTGGTCCAATTTATAAGTGCGGAAAATGTAAAAAAAAAAAAAAAAAAAAAAAATCAAAAAAAATCAGACACTACAAGTGCTCAGCGAAAAGGAATATAATTTTGGAATCCTGGTAAACATGTTTTACACTGGGAAAATGTTAAATGAAAAACGTTCAAAAACGTTAAAAAATTTTTGTTAATAACTTATAGTGAAGATGATGGCTGCAGGAGAGCCCTATTTAGAGACCTTCTTAAGTTGGTTTCGTTAAACCATACAAATAGACTGTTTCTATTAAACTTTTTTTTTTTTTCGTTCTACCTAAGAGTACCCACCAACAGCGGTACTATCCGCGATCGGCCCAACACCCGCATGGCAAGAGTGCGCGGGTCCTCTCAGGCCTTCCGGGGACTACGGGCGTAGGGAAACACTAATTCCGCCCCTCGCCCGGACCAGGGTCCCTCCGGAACGCCCCGCTCTTTGGTATGTCTGGTGTCGCGGGGTTCCTCGATCGCCCCGGCCTCGCTCGCGCTGCCTGCGGGGTACTGAAAAACGTCCCAAGCTGTGTTCCCCGTCGGCTCGAGCCCTACATTGCCCGTGTACTACCTTTACAAATAACAAGCAACGCATGCTTACGGCATCTCTTGCTCTAACGGAGCAAGCTGTCATTGTGAGCACCGGGACTACGCCGTGGCATCTGGTGGCTTGGCTCACTCCGGTCGCCGGCTACGCTTCGCCGGACGCCCCGGCTTCGCCAAGACAAAACAGGGGCAGAAAACGCATGCCGCTTGGGCTCCACTCGCCGTCGCCCCCCCGTACCCGCGTGTCGCTCCCGCTACGGTTTCGCGTCCCTGCGCCGTGGATCCTTACCCGGCGGGAAAAAGCAACCGCCGACCTATAAGATGATGAAAACAGGAGACATAATGCTTCCTCCGTATAAATTAGGCTCGTGCCAAAACTTCCGACATATCAAGATGATGAAACAGGCGACGCATGATTTTCCTCCCGTATAAAGAGGCGTCGTTCGGAAATACGTCTGTTTCGCCGACCAATGAGTGTGATGGATCGAAGCAGGGGCAATATCTAATATTTAGCTCTCGCATGGTTTGGATGAGACTCACTCTCAATTGAGATAACCTTAACCGTCGGACGATTGGTCATTTGAGCAAATGCCCTTTCGTCATGAGACGATCAGGGGCCAGTGGGGCTCATCGGGCATGGGCATTCCGGGCATGGGCATCGGGCATCCCGGGCAGTGGGCATCCGGCATCCGGGCATTGGGCATCCGGCGCATGGGCATGTGCATGTGCATGGGGTTCGAAGGTTACTATGAGCGAGGGCTAGCGCCCTCGAGCAATGTGGCGATTGGAGCTGTTTTTGTCATAAAGACGCATTCACAAAAATATGGTGGCTCAACATCAATCCACAAAATTGACCACCCCAGCGCCACCCGGGAGATTTCTTTGGCACGAGTTAAAATTACTCAGGATAATAGAGATATACTACGTATATATACTATACCCTATATATTACTATACTATACTCATAGTATATACTATATTATATATATATCTATATATATACCTATATATTACTTATTATATATTACTATATATACTATATACTACCTATTATAGTATATATATACTAGTCATTAGTACTATATACTATATATATAGATAGTACCGTATAAATGTCCTCTGCTCTTGAAAAAAAAGAAAGGTAGTCCAATATTTATTTTTTTATTTTATTATTCTATTTATTTTTTTTTACATTTTTCCATACTTTCTTTACATTTGGTAGCTTAATAATGTATCCTTTTCGCGTGTAGATTCTGTGTTTTTGAGATGTTTTTTTTTTTTTTTCTGTTTTTGTTCTCGACATTTTTCCGCCACGTAAAACTTGGACCCCACGACCATTGTCCAGGCAATGATTCCTTTTCCTGTAAGGCTAGGTGTGGTTTTGAGATATCCTGATTGAAAAAATAATCTGTTCTGCTTAAGGAGGGAGACTTCATTAGCAAAAACGCTCAACTTTCACAACCGATAAAACGTAAATTTTTGTCTTTCGATGGACCGCCTCATGATTATCTTTAATTTATGAAATAAACAAGACAAAAAACCTGTTCGTTTTGGAAAATGTTAGGCGTGAAGTAGCGACATTTGTTTTTTTTTGAATGTTCCCTCGCAGTCAATAAGATCTTGTATCCATACTTAAAGTCTTGATAATTTTCGAAGAATATTTCAATTGTTTTTTGCCTAGAAAGATATTCCAATTGTAGTGTGGTAATAAAATGTTTTTTAGACACCTTATTTGAAATGTTGCTTTTTAAAAAAAAATTTTAACATGCTCGCCTGAAGTGAATCTTCCAAATTTTTTGAACCAGAGGTCAATAGTCAAGCCCCCGGCATGTTTGACCAGCCCGCCCCACTGAACGTTCTACGCGCCCGACCCAAATACATTTATATACAACGTCAGTCTTGTTTTACCCACGTTTTATGATTAGCTTGGTAACTGAAACTTTGAGAAAAAATCTGTTCGTGTTTTTTTTTAATGAAATTTTTTTTTAGTAACTGCTCAATGTAGAGAAATCGAACATGCCTAAGGAAACCGAAAATAGATACATTTGGAGAATTTTTGTTCATTTTGTAGCCGGCAAGAAAAAAGCTTGTATTCGCATATTATATATATCATCACTATATAATATACTCACTTAGTATAGTAGGTATATATTATCATTATATAGTATATATTATAGTACTGCTATAACTTATATATACGTACTTAATATGAGATATATATAATAGTATTCATAGATACGTATACGATAGGTACTATATATATACTATACTATAGTAATATAATATACCTATAGTATATATAAGGCTTGTATATACTACACTATTCCTCTATATATATATGAGTAGTATACTTATCTACTATATACAAGTATAGTACTCTCACTATATAGTATTATATACTATATACTATATAGATAATTATTACTATGATATATATCATATAGCCTGTACCTATACTATAGTATATAGTTATATACTAGTAGTATATAGTATATATAGGGCCGTTCCACAGCCACCTCTATCTGATTTTAAAATAAGTACACGAGTTTCACAGAGCAGTGATCCGTCGCAAGTATGACTTGAATAATGTTTTGAAGGCCTGCTTTTTTGGGGAGGCGGTAATGCGGACTAGGTGGTAAGAAGCCCTACTGTACATTGTCTAACGACGACGCTGCGCTGTTTGCGATGGTTCGAGTCCTGGCCGAGTGAAAAAATTGCTTTTTTCGTCTTATTTTGGCAAATTTTGTCGTACACACCACACATGGTGTGCGCCGCAATGTCGGTCGATCCTTGCTTTGCTCGTTGCTCCTCGTATATAGTCATATATATATATCTATATATATATAATATAGCTAGGTATTATTATTATACCCTATAGTGTATTTACTATAGCTGATATAGTATATATACTGCTATATATACTGATTCTAGATATATATATATATACTACTCTCATATACCCTATCATATATAATAGTATACTATTATATATATAGTACTATAGTACCTGCTTAGGGTATATAGCTATTATAACTACTATAGTATTATATATATATTATAGTAAGTAACTATAATTTCTATATATTAGTCTATAATATGATATATATATATTTATATAATATATACTACTATATATATTAGCTGACTAGTATAATATATATATTATAATACCTATACCTATACCTTTACCTATACCTATACCTATGTAATTTAAATGAGTCGTCAAAATATACTATACTATATATGATACCTATTACCTATATAGGTATAATATTACTATGTGAATAATAATAGCTTATACTATATATATAGTTATATAATACTTGCTGTTTGTTTTCTTTACTTGCAGTATATGTTATCAGTAAAAGTTCTCGTTCTCTTAAACGATCATAGATATATTAATAGAGATTTCTCCCTCATGTTACTCTTCTTAACAGAACTACTCATTTTAGATTATAATCAGAAAGCGTACATATAGATATACGAAATACTGACCAATAAGAGACACTGTCAGAGGTGCATGCAACGTCAGTACTAAAATCATATAGCATTTATAGACTATGCAATAAGCGAGTCACTGGAAAAAATCGTTTCAAAATAAGATCACAGAAAGTGTTTTTTTCTTTGAAATTAAATAGCAAGACCGAAAATGAAAGAGATTTTCCTTGAGAATGTAAGATTTAGTTAGGTAAGAATTATCCTGTTAGGACCTTTACAGAGAGGGCGCATTTTTTCTACTAAGAAAAAATATAAATTTTATTTACGCTACTATCTTTTTTTGCTCTAGCCCATGCACCGACACTGATCTAATCGAATTGGGTACCATAATCTGTTTGTTGGTTTTCCGAAAGTTCTTTAATTATATATATAGTATATTGTTATATATAGCTAGTATAAAACTAGCTCTATATATGTATTCTATA
>JABUQX010099851.1:0-2500 GCA_015478945.1 Trachelipus rathkii
GGATATGTGGAAGATGGGACAATCGCACATCAAAAATCATGCCTAAAAATCTAAACTGCGGTTCGAATGTAACGGGGGAGCCGTAAAGAACCAACGATGGGGGAGGCTCTTCCCGGCCACCCCATCGATTTATCGGGCAGAAAAGAACAGCCTTTGTTTTTTGCGTGAAAAACAAAAACCCTCTTGCATAGCACCAAGTGGACAGTTTATTAATAGCAGGTTGCAAATGGCGCACCCTGTATGAGAGCCCGACTCGTGATGTATATTGCCAGGTCATCCACATAAAGGGAGCATCGGAGTGAGGAGGAGATATTGGACAGCACAGCATTGAATCCCAGAGCGAAGAGGATCACACTGAGGACTACCCTGCGGTACCCCCTCTTCCATGAGAAATACTCTAGAGAATACAGTGTTGCACCGTATCTGAAAGGATCTGTTGGTCATCAGGTTCTGAAGAAAAAGGGGAAGCTGACCCAGCAGGCCCAAGGAATGAAGCTTTTGGAGGAACCCCAAACTCCGTGTGAAATCATATGCCTTCTTGAGTTTGAAATCATATGCCTTCTCAAGGTCAAAGAAAACCGACAAGACTTATCAGGGGTGTCAAACACACGGCTCGCGAAGGGTTCCCTTCCTACCCACGGTTTGATTTAAATTATAAAAATTAAAAATATTAAAAGAAAAAAAAAAACATTACTGTAGAAGCTGTTTGATAGTAATTGTAGAAAAGTGAACAAACCATAGAGATTTTTAGTTTTTGCATCGAATCGAATTAAGCCTACGTGTTTGACTTGTAACAAACAAATTGCGGTTGCGAAAGAGAGTAATGTTTAAAGGCATTATAAAACTAATCACTAAGAAAATACCAACTTTATGAAGGAAGCTTCGTGAAGAATTAATTTCCAAATTAATTACTGACTTGGAGAATAGGCAATCAGTTTTTAAAAACATAAATAAGAATAGTGATGCTACAGTAAGAGCTAGCTATGTCATAGCGAATGAAATAGTCACTTCGTCAAAGCCCTTTTCCGAAGGTGCATTTATTAAAAATTGTATATTGAAGGCTTCGGAAATATGTCCTGAAAAGCGTAAATCATTTTCAGATATACCATTGTTAAGGAAAACTATTTCACCGCTCATTCTGACAATTTATATTCACAACTTAAAGATAAAACTCAGCCTTTTCTGGAATTTGAATTGCTATTGATGAAAGTACTGACATCACTGATGTAGCACAACTTTGCATATTCATTCGAGGAGTTGATGAAAATATGTGCATTATGGAAGAATTTGTGGAGTTAGTTCCTATGAAAAACCAAACAACAGGTGATGTTATTTTTCATTCTTTGGTTACTTCTTTAGATAAATTAAATATAGAATGGAGCAAGATGGTGAGTGTTACTACAGATGGCGCTCCTCAAATGATTGGGCGTGATTTAGGTGTAATTTCCAGATTAAAATAAAATTGCAGTCCGTGAATAAAGATCATCATCTCTATGGAGTGCATTGCATTATACATAGCGAAGTGCTTTGTTGCAAAGTCCTTAAAATGAATCATGTTATGGATATTGTAGTAAAATAGTGTTAACCCTCGCGACTACGCGTTGGACCTTTTGCGTCCAGACTTTTTTTTTTTTTTATTTATTCATATTTTTTTTTTATAAAAATTTTTTCTTTTTTGTTTTTTTCCAGAAAAAGGTTGAAAAAGATTGTAAAAAAATTAAATAGTTTAAGAAAAAAACAAAAAACCAAAAATGGCGCGTTCAAGTTGGGAATGGACGTAAAAAGTCCATCGCGTAGTCGCGCGTGGGTGACCAAAAATTGGCCTGAAAATTTAAAAACGCCAAAAAAAAGGGTTGTTTTGCTTCAGTATTGAATAAATACTGTAGTAAAACAATATAATTTATTTACTTTTTAATTTTTTATTAATTTTTTAATGAATGTTTTCATTTACATTGTACAATATTGGGTTAGAAAACACACTAGTGAATAAAAAAATCTTTATTTAGCAAAAAATACTCTTTCCATATATATATTATATATATATATATATATATATATATATATTATATATATATATATATTATATTATATTATATATATATATATATATATATATAATATAATATATTATATATAATATTTATATAATCATATATATAATATATATATATAGTATTATATATATATATATATATATATATATATTATATATATTATATATATATATATATATAATATTATATATATAATATATATATAAATAGGTTTATATAATATTATATATATATATATATATATATATATATATTATATATATATATATATATTATTATATTATATATAGTATATATATATATATATATATTATATATATATATATGGAAAGAGTATTTTTTGCTGTTAAATAAAGATTTTTTTTTATTCACTAGGTGTTTTCTAACCCAATATTGTACATTTTGAAGTAATTAGTTATGTGTAAAAAAAAAATTTGAAAAAAAAA
>JABUQX010099851.1:10000-30000 GCA_015478945.1 Trachelipus rathkii
CTTGGGCTGAATTAGATAAAAACTTAAGTTTTCTGTGTTCATATTTGACTTTGATGTGTTTTTACAATTAATTGTCAACTTAGACTGAAGTTGGAAACTAAGTTTTGCTTCTCACTTTGAAATTTAACTTAAATAATTTTTGAAATAATTTATCGACTAGGGTTGAATTTAGAAACTGAATATTTTTGAAATAAGTTTAATTAGGCAAATTGGAAACTGAATTTTGTTAAATGCTTGAAGGTTTGAATATTTTTATTGAATTAAATATTTAAAATTGAATTTAGGATTTTTGTTATAGTTTTTCTCATTTGTTAAAGATTTTACATTTGTTTTCTTCAACATTTATTTGGATAAGAGCTTATCAAGTTGAAGAGATTTAAGACAATTGCTTTGAATTTGCTGATTTTCATGAACATTGCTCTATTTACGGTAAAAGGACAAGTTGTAAATAAAGTTTAATCAAGGAATCAGTTTATATCAATTTTGAGTAATAAATGTCTGGATTGAAGTCGAGACATTTGAGAGTTGAATAAAACCTGAAAGTTACTATACTTATATTAAGAAAACACTCTGAAAGTGACAAACAAGGTGGACAGTAATAGGTGTTCTACATTCTGAAAAATAATTTAAGGGTTAAAAGGTCTAGAAACGAATAAAACCCAACACAATGTATGAATACACATTGGAAATCAAGTTATACTGCAAAATAAAGGGTTATAAAATGGCCGTACAGAAGGCTTTTTGGTGTGATGAACTGACTACCATCGAGTTATATCAAGTAGGCTACATTAGTGTATAGTCACAACACACTACAACAGTGATAGGAATATAACTTACAAAAGGAGCAGAACTAAGGAAGCAAGGTAATGATGAGTTTTATTAAGTATGGTTTGATTAAGGAATTGGCAAACTTCATAATCTAAAAATATTTAATAAGACTCATAATATAGTTGCCTCCCTAGTACTACATCAACAGTAGGCCTTATTCCTAACTTAGCACTACCACGACTGTTCTTTAGTGGATACAGACCTAACCTTGCAAATATTATATATATATATTATATATATATATATATATATATATATCTAAATTATCATATATCTATATATATATATATATATTATATATATATATATATATATATATATACTATATATTAGTGGAGCAGCGATACCATGGTATCGGTATCGGTATCAGAGGTATCTCGGTCCGATTTTTGAGGTATCGAGTAATCGGGAATTGTTTGAGAGGAGTAGTATCTCGGTATCGTAAGAAAGTTCTTGGCCGATAACTTTTAACGCGAGTACCACCCATTTTGCGTCTTTAAATTGATTTCGATATAAATAATTACTATATATATATATATACTAATTTATATATATTATATATACGTATATATAATATATATATATATATAAGTATATATATTATATACTATATAATTCTATTATACTATATATATATATAGTATTATATATATATATAGTCTAGCAATACGCATTCTCCGCATTGCTGCAATGAGTGGTGTTGTAGTTCGAAAGGTTTTTTGAACTTATCAACACCATTAGTCCACGAAAAGCAAAGATTGATAGAAAACTTCTCGAAAAAGATAGACAAAATTCAGACACAGAATTTAAAACAAAAATTTTTTCAATGACTCGTTGACTTTGATCATCCATGACAATACAACCTTTCTATACAATTATTGTTTTCGCATCTTCTTTGTTTTCTAATTTTTCTTATGTTTTCTCTGATTCTATCTTAACTAATATTTCTATTTTAATATATATATATATATATATATATATATATATATATATATATATATACTAGTATTAATATATAGGTTTATATCTGTGCATTGTTCGTCTGAATTCCGTATTATTTGACCTACTGTACGTTAATATAGGCGTTTTTTCGTGTTTGCAATTTGTGGCTTACGAACGAAGAAATGCTCCGATTTTGCGTTCGTTTTTTGTTAAACTAGTCGCAAAATCCGTAAGAATGCCTTACAAGCACGTAAGAATTTCCGTAATTTCTATAAAGTTGCTATTTCCTGTGGTTTGCTGAATTTTGTTACTCACGTTTTTAACGAAAAGGTGACAGAAACAACAAATGGACGGCGGTAGGGCCTACACACCAGGTTAATTTTTTTTTGAAGTGATGAAATATTTCATTCAATAAAAAATCTTCTTAAAATCTCATTTCTGAGAGTTCTAAAACTACATACAATAGTTTACTCAATTTTTGGCATTATAACGCATTTTTAATTAATTTTCTCAGTTAAAAGAAAGTGCACAACAGCTGATTCCAAATTCCAATTGCTTGCAAACAAAAGTAAAACCTCATAAGAAATCGTATTCGTTTTTGCACGAAAATTCAGGCAATTAGGTAAGGCAATCAGGAGTGCCAAAGAAATCCTATGGACGTTAAATGTAGGTTTAAGTGGTTTTTATATATAAGATTCAAATTTTTAAGTTCTTCATCTGTAATAGCATTTTGGAAAATGGAGAATTTTTGAAGAAGGTTACGGGTTTGAGCGTCCATAGTGCTGTCAAGACCGCTTGTTGTGCCGTGAAAGAGATGGAGAATTAGAGATACGTAAGGAAATCCTATGTGTTTGAAGGCTCGGATTTTTAGTTATTGGAAAGTTTGACCTACATAGTCAATGTTACATGTCGACACAATTTATATTTGTAAACAACTGTGTGCACTGAAGTTCATGGAGTGCTTTCTTTAAATCTTAACGAAACTGCCAATTGAGTTGTTGTTATAAAAGATATAAGAAATTTTCATTTTTGTCCAGTTTTTGTATTAAATAATGTGTTTTAATCTGCAAGGGAAGAACATTGGAAAACGGGTCCAATGCAGGGAAGCCGAGCATAAACAGGAAGTTTAGGAACAGCCCTATGCTATAGTTTTAGGGCGATAAGTGTTAATCGAGAAACGAGTAACAAGTTTATCAAAAAAATGGTTTAGAAGGATACTAAGGCTGAAAAGCTAGAAAAATTTACATGAAGAACAAGGTGATTTCTTTCATGGAAAAACTTCATCAGAACAATAACAAGGCTTGTGTATGCGGGACTTAGCCCCGCAATTTTATGATTAACAAGGAGAATTAGAAATGAATCACAGAAATTAGTTTCCAAGTAAAGTATTAAGTGGGCTTTCGCGATAAATAGTAGTAGCAGTCCACTAATACTTACATGGACTAATTTCTTTAGTTCTTTATTTTCTTTTAATCATAATTGTAACAATACGAATTTATCTCCTTTAAGAATGAATTTTAGTATTTTTTTGCTTTTAATTTAGACAGTTTTCGTTTTGTCTTTATGTTATTTGTGCTTACGCTCGAATAAGAAATGCTCCAGCAGCTTTTTAGCACAACATTTAGCACCAATTTCACGGCCGCGATTTCGTGATAGGATTACTTTGTTTTTAAAAAATTGGAATGCAGCTAAGGTTGAGAGTATGTGGTTTTGGAATAAGCAGAAATAAAAAACGAACATGGTTTAAACATTACAGATAATTGATAAAAGTGTTTGCAAGGAGTTTATTGAGATTTGGAAGAAATTATGATTTAAGGCTGATGATATTGAATGAAAATTTCTATGATTCTTAATTCTAAAGCGCCACCATCTGTTCTGTTTGATTACATTTTCGTAAAGAACGTGCTTAAATTCGGCCAGCACGGGAATAGGCAACCTACAGAATTGAGGAAATTCCTTCCGTCTGGTAAGCATTTCTACAATTTTCGTAACGTTTGACCAAAAACGAACGCAACTCGAGCATTTTCTTACTTTTCGTAAGCCCAGATATAAAAACGAAACGGGCGCTTATATATAAGTAATATATATTATAATATATATATATATATATATATATATATATATATATATATATTATATATATATATATATTTATATATATAATTATATATATATATATATATATTAATAATAATATATATTAAAATTTTTAACACTATTTTATTTACTTATAAACGTGATGACTCTTAATTGCGCCGAGCTAACGCCTGGGCACCGCCTCATGTAGAGAAAGTAAATGATTTGATAACCATAAATATATATATATATATATACTATATATATATGATATATAATATATATATACTATATACATATAAATCTATTATGTATAGGCTTATATAGTTAAATTCCGTACATTATAGCTATCACTACAAGTTTTTAGCCACAATCTAATAATAAAATTGGTTACCGAGGGTGCGAGACGGGGAAACCCAACTCGCAAAACATGCACCCCCACCAAGCCTCTTCCCCAATCCTCCGACTTTAATGAAAGAGATTTTAGCAAAAGGATTATATACTTTTTGCATTAGTATTGACATTTCAAATATAGGAAGGTTGTGCTTGAGAAACATAATTTTTCTGCCTTTTCTGCTGAGTCTGTTTTTCTTCTGTTCATCATATAGTAGCACAAGCATTGCTAATACTCTCTCACTTGAAACACTAGTTGAAGGACAGGCACCAAGTATTTCCTTGCAAGTTACTTAAGGCGTGGGTAAACATTTTTCCAAATTTTTATTCACCATATATTCGTTAACCTACTTCTGTTCTTACGAGATAATAGTCATCACCATTTACAAAATTTGGTAATGTTGTGTTTCTCATAAAAGCTAATTGGTTAGGTGAGAATATACCTTCCAATTTATTATATAATTAATTTACTTGTAGAAGGAATGTTGGTTCTGTAGATTTGCATTTATTTCCTTTTATGGGTTCGAACTAACACGAACTTACTTCAGATTGAAAGTTTGCCCACTGCAAACACAAGGTGACGATTTAACTTGTTCTATGTTGTTGTGTTACAAAAAAAACTTCCTTATAAACGGGGAACATCCTAGTAAGTTGCAATCGGTAATGAAGGTCATTAATTTTCACAGAACTAAAGCGTATTTTTAGCTGAAGTTATAAATTGCATGTTTCATTCTTTTCACATTGTTATGTTTTCATTTGAAGATGGCTCATAACTTGCTTCCTTAGCGTTGAGAATAATGGTATTACATATCGAGACAGAAGCTGTTAGAGGCGATGATTTTTTTGGCATCAATAATCTCATGTGACTCTGTTGACTCAAACTAATATGAACTTCATGATGTGAGATCATGAGTCATCATTACACAGTTGAGTCGAGTCCCATGTCTCTCATTTAAATTTGCGTAGAGATTCATCTTAAGTATTTTTATTATAAAATTCTTTTATTCAATGCTCCCAAAAAATATCCGCCCACATGCCGCAGAAACAGCGGCGGAATGCGGAATTTTTAATAATGTTGCGATGCTCGCGGAAATGCGAGATGTTACTCAACTCACAATATATATATATATATATATACTATTAATATATATATATATATAATATATATATATATATTATATATATATACTATATATAGTATATTATATATATTAGGGCCTATATAGGATAAAAGTATCGATTATCGGTATCGGTATCGCAAAATTTTGGCTATCGGTAATCGGTATCGGCAATGAAAAAATAGTGAGTACTTGTATCGGTATCGGCCTCAAATTTTGGTATCGGTGCAACACTAATATATATATATATATATATATTATTATATTATATATATTATATATAATATATTATATTATATATATATATATATATATATATATATATATATATATATTTATATATAAATATATATAATAATATATATATATATATATATATAATATATATACCGTATATATTAATACAGTATATATTATATTATTATATATATATATATATATATATATATATATATATATATAATATTATAATATATATAATATATAATATATATATATATATATATATATATATATATTATCATCTTGGTGAGTAACATTTGAATGTATACAATAACATGTGTGTCATACATGCCTGTACGCTTATGTAAGGGTTCTGCCTTCCATACCCTCATGTACACCTGTATAAATGTCTGTTAAAGTAATGCCATGCCTGTTGTCGAGACATTTTAAATTGTTAAAAAATCATTTGAGTTAGCCAATAAGCTGTAAGCTCCTTACACTGGCTGGTGGCACTCTCGCCTAAGCTGGGAAAGAGTGGAGAGAGCCTCAATATCATGCTCAAGGTGGATGTGGGTTTGTCCTACATCTGGTCCTTCCTATATTCAAGATAATATCAAAAAAGAAATACTAATCACCATAAAAGTTATTACAACTAATTATCGTTTGATAATACAGAGATTCTGTTGATAAACCTCGAGTAAGAGAGGTGTGTGTGCACAGGGACAGAGCCAATATAATAATTTTGTAACTGTGTATTCCATATAGTATTAAAAACTCTGTGATATATTAAATTGATCATTACCTAGATTGCCTGATTGCAGCACTATAAAACATTCCATTCAAATTACTTGTATAATAAACAATCAAGATTAATTATACCTTTCATTACTCCAATAATTCTTAACCTTGCATAGAGTATCTCTGCATTATATATATATATATACTTTATATAACTATATACTATATATATATCTATATATATAATATAAGTATATATATCTATATATATAAAATATAGTATATTTTTTTTGATCCTTTGAAAAAAAAAACCAAAATTTTCGTCCGATAGCGATAACCGATACAGTTAACTCACAATTTTTTCACGGTACTTGATAACCGATGCCGATACCGATACCCGATACCGATACTTTTACTCCTTTAATAATTTCCTAACATATATATATATTAATATATATATAATATATATATAAGATAATAATATATATATAATATTATATATATAGTATTATATGGTATATAATATATATATCGGAACACGGTTAATGAAACCATACTATTCTCTACACTGCAAGCGGTGCCCAGGCCCATACTGCTCGCAGCATTAAGAATTCATCTGTTTTTATAAAAATAAATAATTTAAAATTAATATATATATATATATGATAATATATATAATATTATATATCTATATATATATATATATATATATATATAATAATAGTCCGTTCTTTTTTTGCATTTTGTGCTTACGAAACTTAATAATACTGCTCGAGTTTTGCGTTGTCGTTTTTCCAATACTTACCGAAAATGCGCAAAGAAATGCTCACTCAAACGTATAGGAATTTCCTTAATTTTGTAAAAGTTGCTAATGTCCGCGCGGTGTTTTGCCGAATTTAAGGGGCCGTTCTTCGAAAAAATGTAAAACAAACAATAGGCGGTTTGGTGTCTGAATTGATGAATTTTTCATTTAATAAATTTTCTTGTGATCTTTTTCTTAATGGATAAAACTCCATCAACAAACAATAGTTGATGCCATTATTTGTAAATGTAATCATGTATTTTTTTTATTTCTGTTTATTCGAAAACCACGTGCTCCATCACGAAACAGCTGATTCCAATTGTTTAAAAACAAAAGTAAACCTAGCACGAAATCGCGGTCGATTTAAATTTCCTGACCATCCCTGACCCAGCGTGTTTCGTATTTTTAGGCGTTAAAATATATATTAATATTATTGCACAGTACATTTAAATTATTGAAAACATTTACTCTTAAAAATTGTTCATGCATCCATGGAAGAGTTTAAATTTTTTTTTTTTTTTTTTTTTTTTAGTAATACGATCCTATCCTTCCCATCCATAGCCGTCCAAAGCACTTTTTTTATTTTTTCTCCAACCAAAGTTAGCAGTTTTATTTATTCAAAAAGAAAATAAATTTAAAGCTTACATTAAATAGCCAGCCTAGGTGAATAACGTCCAATGTGATCACAAAAGTTCTAAAATGGGGAGATTAGGGTTAACTTTTTTCTTCTCAGCATCTGAATTTTTGATTTTATAGGGTTTCTGTGTCAGCTTTCAGTTTAACATCTTTCTTTGCTCTTCAAGTTTATTAATTAATTTGAATAATTTTTCTTTTTTCTTTGAATGTTCTTCATATCTCCTATGGGCAGCTCTTAACATTTGTCAACATTTTTTGAGTGATAAGAACTTTAATGATATCTTTCATAGATCTATTGATAGTGCATTGTGCCACTGTTCTTTGAGAATCAGACTATGTTTTTTTTAGATTTTTCTAGCTAAAATTGCTTTATTTAACAGAAAACTCCTCCTTCACTGCTGTCACATTTCAATGGGAAAATATCAGTCCTAATTTTAGATAATTTGCCAGCAAATTCCCGGCATACAAGTTGATTCCCAGGTACTGATAGAACGTAAAAAAGATTTCATCAAGTTCTCTTAAGAAGGTACAGTCAATACCATCACCAAAAATATTTAGAATGTTAATTGTCAAGGGAGAATGGAGCTTCAATTGCCAACGTACAGTGCATGGTGCTTTTGTTTTATCAGCAACAGAATCTGTGAATCGGGTTATTGTGTACAATGCCTCTAGCATAAAAGCAAATCTTTGTTTCCTTGTTCCTGGGCTGATGAAAATTATACTATGGATCCAATGATGAGAGCCCTTGGACAGCTTGTACTTCAGAGGAATATTTTCTAATATCTTTTCTGCTCATTTTTGATTAAGCACAGTCCTGGATTCCAAGTCTTGAATTTTAGGTAATATTACTTTGCATTCGACAGTAATCTTCCTTTGAGAAGTTTTTTTTTGTTTGAAATCCAAGATTATACCTTTTACATAACGCAAATTGTCTTTGTCATGTAAATCTAATACAAAAAGCTTAGTTGTTTTAGCATTTTTTTACTGGACTTAAGAAATCTTTCCATATATATTTAGTAGCGAGAACATTGTAAAATCTGTGAACAGGAACAATGGACCCAGTGGGTCTGAACCGTTTGGAATCTTTCGTAAACAATTGATTCACATTCTACTAAGGAAAGCATTTTAAACCAAGCCAGTTTTGCATTTTAGAAATACAACTTTTGTTTGAACAGAAACATTTTGTAATGGTTTTGTGTTGAGAGATTTTCGGCGGTCAACTGCACAAAAATCCAAAATCCACTTCGTCAAACCTCAATAAAAAAAAATAAATTAAATAAAACTAAGAAAAAAAAAGAAAAAAAAAAAAGTAAAAATCCCTAAAGAGAAAAAAAAAAAGAATATAAACAGATATGTATGATCCATACAGTCTAAAACACATCATATACCAATCACCTTCAATCGGTAGGATGAACTTGAACAACCTCTACGAACAGATGGAACGAATAGTCAGGGCTAATAGTGAAGTCTTAAAATAGAAGAAACAGTGATAGAAGTAGATTTTGGGATTCGTATGCTTCTCCGCCCACCCTTTTCTTCACTTTATCAAAACATCTCTCAATTACACAATTATACAGTAAGGGAAAAAAAATATCAAAAATATTGTTTTTGGTCCACGGATCATTCTTCATATGTTTTTGAAATGTTTTAAAACATTTCCCGGACTTGTTTTTGGAATTTTTTCCTGACTTTTCTCAAGCATATCTTAAAACGCTTTCCCTGAACTGATTTTTTTTCCCCTCGACTTTCCAGAAAGTGTGAACCCTAAAACAGGAAATTACTACTAAACTGTGTGAGCATTTCTTATCGAACGTAAGCACAAATGACATGCCCAAAAACGAAAACTGTCTAAATTAAAAGCAAAGAAAATACTAAAATTCATTTTATCGACAACTACTTTGTAATTATTACAATTACTAATTAAAGGATAATAGAACTAAAGATTCAGTCCCATGTAAAGGTATTAGTGGACTTGCTACTCCTATTTATCGCAAGCCCACCTATACTTTACTTGAACTATTTTCTGTATTTCTATCGTCTGTTAATCATAAAATTGCAGGTCTAAGGTCTGCATACACAGAGCCTTTGTTATTTGTTCTGATAGGAAAGTTTTCCCATGAAGAAATCACCTTTCTCGTAAATTTTCTAGCTTTAGCGTTTATCCCCCAAAACTTTTTGATAAACTTGTTTACCTGTTTCTCGACCACTTGTTCGCCTTAAAACTACTCGCATATGATGTTCATAAACTTCCTGTTTATGCTTCGGCTTCCTACATACGACCCTTGCAATGATCTTCACTTTCAGAATTAGAAACATCCTTAAACAAAAACTTCCACAATGCAAGTTTCTTATAATCTTTTATTAACAACAAACTCAATTGGCAGTTTCTTTAGATTAAAGAAAAGCATCCCCAGGAAGCTTTGAGGTCCACATCGTTTACAAATATAAATGTGGCAACTGTAACATCGACTATGTGGGTCATTTTCTACAACTAAAGATGCGAGCCTTCAACAGCATGGGCCATTTTCCTTTCGAACTAATCTCCCCCAACTCTCAACCAGAGAATTTAGCTGTCAGAGATCTCTATGACCTCAATAGGCACCGTATATCTCTTCAAAAATTCTCCATTCTTCAAAATGCTTCTAAATGTAAAAATTTGGAATCTTTTTATATAAAAACACTTAAACCTACACTTAACATCCATAAGACTTCTTTGCCACTCCTGATTGCCTGTACTAATTGCCTGAATTTCGTGCAAAAAACGAACACAATTTCCTTGCGAGTTTACTTTTGTTTTGCAAACAATTGTAATCAGCTGTTGTGATAGGAGCTCGCGCTGCTTCGGAATAAACAAGAAATAATAATAACAAATAGTTTTATCATGTGGGAACATTTGAAACAACTGTTGTGATTCGTTTCATCGATTTGGAAGAAATAAAATTTAAAGGAGCTTTTTTTATTGATGAAATATTTATCAATTCAAAACGGGCCTACAACGTCGTCATTTTTTTGTTACACACATTTTCGTAAGAAGGTGCTAAATTCCGCAGCAATCACAGGAAATAGCACTTTATAGACAGAATTTAAGGAAATTCCTTAGCGTTTTGTTTAAGCATTTTTTCTGATTTTGCGGTTTTAAAAAAACGAACGCAAAACTCGCAGCCATTTTCTTATCGTTCGTACAGCCCCACAAATAGAAACGAAAACATCCTATATAAAGCATACAGTAGGTCAGATAAGAGAAATGGAAACTATCAGACAAATTGCGGATATATATTAGTATATTATATCATAGTATATCTATATATATTATTATATATTATTATTAATATAATATATATTATATTATATATATATATATATTTATAATATTATATATATATATTAAATGTAAATTAAAAAAGCCGAAATTTTGAAACTTTACTTTTCCAGAAAGGGTGAGGCTACCTTCCTCGACATTCATCGAGTGCATTGAAACGCAAATTTTTTAAAATTCCTCTTCGTCTGATTGCAATGTCTGAAAAGCCTCCCTATCGAAATCTAGCTTTCGTGAATTGGGTGTTGATATTCAAAACCTTTCAAACTACCACCACCACCTTCAGCCATGCGGGACATGGTACGTGAAAATGATAATATTATATATATATATAATATATTAATATATATCATAATAATTTTTTAATTATAATATATATATATATTATATATATATATATATAATTATTAAAATCAGTCCAACTAAAGACGCAAAATGTGTGGTATCGGTTTAAGGTATCGCATCAAAAATTGCCGATACTACCGATACCGATACTACTACTTCACAAATTCCCGATACCTATGATACTGATACCAATACCTCAACAAATCGGCCGATTACCACCGATACCCGATACCGATACCCAATGGTATCGGTGCATCACTAAAATATATATATTATATAATATATAATTATATATCATATATATCTATATATATATATAGTATATATTTTTATATATATATCAGTATATTATATACGTCGTCCCTCACAGAGCGGCAGTCTTAGAACGCGGTCTTGCTATACAGCGGTTGGTAAAATGATAAAAAGAAAAATTAAAATTATAAAAATACAAAATAAAATAAAATTTTTTAATACATACATATGTTAAAAAGATAAAAATTAAAATTAAAATTTGGCAAAAATAAAAATTAAATATTCTGTAATACATACTGTACATATGTTAAAAAGATAATAAAAAGAAAAGAAAAAAATGTTTGGTGAGCCAAAAAGGCAAAAAGCGTCAATTACCAAATAATGATGTTTATGTGTCTTTAAAAAGAGCAGGCCTACTATGCATATCTACAGATTCGGACTGCCTTCAATCTCAACTCCTTCACTTAATTTTACACTTTGAAAGAAACTATTTATGTGCTCAATTAAGATGAACGGAAACGGAAAGTAGGAAGCTTGTAATATTCCAAACGTTAAACATTTACAAAGTTGAGAACTGTAATTAATCATTATTAATATTTTTTTCATTTAAAAAAACTTTTTTGTTCAATTAGAAACTGTACAAGTACTGTACTGTATGAATATAATGTCGCTTCTTAATAATCTAGTCAATAAAATTGTTTATATACTGGTACTGTAAATAATACTATGTCTTCAAATTTATTCAACTATTATCAAGGATAAATAAATTACCACTGCTATTTTATTCACCTTATACAAAGGTAAATATTTTAAAATAAATGATTTTTGATGGGGGTTACAATTAATATGTAATGGTCGCCTATAATGCGGGGGTCAGGAACCTAACCCCTCCCCCGTTCTAGTGAGGGACGACTTATATATATATATATATAATCTATTATATATATATATAATATATATATATATATATATATATATATATATATATATAGTATATATATATATATATATATATATATATATATATATTCTTTCTTTTTTTTTTTTGTAGAAATTCAACCACCATCCTAAATCTCTTTCTTTCTCCTTTTCAGCTTAGATTCTGTATTTGAACCTTAATATTTATGTTTATATCTTTGAATCTTTGATAAGCAAAAAGACATTCTTTTGTACACAATGGACACAGAAAAACATTTATAATTTTTATTAATATATAGTCCTAGATTTAAGCAGGTAATGTGATATGTTGTTTCTTTTCTGAGAGATCATCTATTTATGTTTTTTGAGCTTCAAGCTAAAGCTAGAATATATCACTTAGAATGAACGCCGTTTCCTTTGGGCAGGTTCTTCATCTTACCTTGATATAGTCAAATAACTGCGGCAACAAAGTGGAGGTGAGTTTCTAATTTACTAAATTATAATAAAACACCTAGTAATTTTATTGAAATATGAAATGAATAAATAAATATAATAGATTAATAGATACTTGTATGTGTAGTCCATATAAAAAATAATAATTCACAGGTTTCGGGCCTGGAGCCTTCCTATGTCTTGTACTAGATAACTTGCAGTTAATATATGGTACCTTCTAAAAATTAAAAACACACTATCTTTAGTGTTCATTGCAGTTATTAGGGAAATTATCCTTACTCTAAGTAAAGTGTGCCTACTGAAGTGGCACAGCGTAATCAATAGTTGAGTCATCAATCCAAAAAAGGAAAGAAATGAAAACAAATAATTAGTATTCATAAAAAAGAATAACATTGGCGTATCCACAATAAGTTTATGTAGTTTATATTATCAATTAACTATTAACCAGTATTTATATATAAATATATTTACGAAACTTTATGAAGTATAACTTGAAGTGACCTCATTTATTAATGAAGATTAATTATACTATAAGCAATAATAAAAAAATATAAAGTGTATATATATATATATATATATATTATATATTATATATATATATTATATTAATATATATATATATATACTATATAATATACTATATATATATATATAATTATAATATATTATATATATATATATATATATAAGGGATATACTGATAGTATCAGTATCAGCCATTTTTTTAGTATCAGTATTGGCATCTGTATTAGTTTATGTGGCTGATACTTCAACTTTTTGGGTGAAGAATTATGAGAAAACTTTTAGATTCAAATAATTAAACTAGTTTCGATATATAAAAGTTCAAAATAACGAATCTCCTTAGCTTAGCTGAACCCTTCAAGATGGCAATGCTCTGACGGTAATACAACTTCTAGAAGCTTTAAATTAGCATGAACCGAGGAGCCTTGCTAGCTTGACAAAAAAGATTCACAGAAGTGGAAGCCGCCTTATCACTAACCCCTGGAAACAGCACTGATATTGACGATGGTGGCTTTTTAGCAAATAAACTTACTGAAGATGAAAAGGATTTGTGGATATGTTTAGACTTTTGATAAGGTTCATGGCAGAAAATTGCATTGAATATCTTCTCCATTCACCGTTCAAGGATCAACAGACCAAGGACTGCATCGAAAAAAACTGAAAGAACATAGTATATCAAGGAGCAGAATAAATTCAAATTTTGCTCTGTGAAAGAGATGAAGGCTCTACGAAACATGGAGATGATGCCTACAGAAGAAAATTCTTTCATGTGGTGGCATAAAGAAAATCGGCCAGGGTTTCCATTTTATCAGTGCTTGCAAGCAAATATTTATCCACACGCCCTCCCTCATCAGTCAAGGTGGAGCAGTATTTTTAGTGTGGTGGGAATGTAAACACCTCGAAAAATAAACGGGCCCTCTCACCAGATACTAATGAAAGATTAATGTTTTTACACCACAAATTGAGAATTTTTGAATTTGAGTATTGAATATCTATCTTTATCTTAAAGGAGTATATTATTATTGTTATGTTTGAATAAATACGTTTTTTTATTTTGTCTTTTCAGCTGATTAATTGAGGTCTCTTCTTTCATTATTTTTATTATTTATATTGTAGCTAGTTAAAGAATCTTCTTGCAAATTGTAATCATGTTAAAACATTAAAGCTAGAACAGTAGCTAAACTTTGTTAATACTTACTGGAAAATTGAAATGGAATATTTTTTGAATAAACACAAACATAAAAAAAGTTATTAATATTATATTTGCATTTATTATTCCTTAAAGATACTATTTTAATTTTTAAAATAAAAATGACAAATACACGCATGGGGTGTTTGGCAAAGAATTCCACAAACTCGGCATGTGTAGAGTCAGCGTCGGTACGCAAAAGGAAATAGCAACCAGTGTATTATGCAAAAACGATAACGGTAAGGAAATTCCTACTTTTATTGATAACGAGTTGCTGAATTGTAAACTTGTCACCATCCGTTAAGGTGTTTTCTAATTGATGCTTTTCTTTAATTAAATATAACTTTTTAATATTTCATCAAATTACATTACAGAAGTTTTAAATTTCATTTCATAAAATAAAAATTAAATTCTATTATTGGGAAATCAATAACTATATGAAGAATAAATAATGTATAAAACAGAAGTACAAAAAATATAATTAAATTAGTGAAAATTGTAATTGTCGTGCATATTGATTGTTATTTCAAAGAGATTTTGCTCCTAGTTAAATTCTTGTAAATAACTCTGCCTGTAAGAGTATCCGCAAAACACAAGTACAGGCTTACTCTACGCACGCGCAGATTCCTCAGCCAAGTTGGATTTCTCTCGGCCAATTAGTCTAGTTTGAACTCTTGTAGGTGTAAGAGCGTATTAAAAGTGTATAAACATGTGCTATTATTTTTATTGTTAATTATTTTGTTTTGTGTGTTTTACGTTATGTATAGTAAATGCCACCTCCTTTTTTTTGTTGCAGTTACCGTTTCATTACCAATAATATTTTTATACAATAAATCGAAGAAATGAGTGAATTTTATATTTAGCACCTACAATTGCAACACAAAAACGGTAGCGAGGAAATTAGAAACACCGAGAGTTATAGTAACTTTACATAGCTCTTTACAAGAAGCTAGTTGTGGAGGTAAATCAATTGAGCATACTAAGAAGCCTCTCACAATTATTAAATTAAAAATAAAAAACCTTTTCGAAGCAAATGTTTCCTATCAACGAGGTCTCATTCACGTATCCCCTTCCCCTCTCCCCCATCGAAATCAAACGAAGCTACTACCCCGCAAGAAACTCCCACTCTTATCTATACCAAGGCCTCTCAGCCGACAAAGGAAAACCAAGTACGGAAGAACTTTATTATTATTATTATTATTATTATTATTATTATTATTATTATTATTATTATTATTATTATTATTATTATTATTATTATTATATTATTATTATTATCTATTAACCTCTTGTCGTGGATTCCCTCACCCGGGATAGCCACACTCTTGTGTGCGGAGGAAACCCTTGTACACTCACTCAAATAAAGATAATAATATAAAAAAAAATATATATATATATTTTTTTTTTTAAAGTAATTTGGGGCAATTTCATACCGCAGCAATCTCGTTTTAATTCTTGGTCTAGCTCCTAAGGTCTTAATTTCTTTGCTTTTTCCACCGCGAATCCTCTTTTTAAAGGGTTATTCTCATCTTCCTTCCCTTCTTTTCCAATTGTACTAATACACGCCTTTCACCATGTCCTCGCGATCTATACATCTCCAACCTTTCTTTGTTAACGATCCTGACCTCTGGTTTGAACTCGCAGAGTCAGTGCTCCTGTCCATAGAAGACGAAAAGAAGAGATATGCGAGAGTGGTGAATGCTCTCCCAGAGTCTTGTCTGGCCAAAATTAGGGACGGTCTAGCAGAAACTAGGGCCTCTACCATCCCGTACGCCGCTCTCCAGACACTCATTAGCGACCGATTGGCCCCCACCAGGGAGGAACGGGTAGAGACGCTGCTTAGGGGCGTTGCCCTGGGTGATCAAAAACCATCAGAGTTGATGACGAGAATGCTGGGTTTGTTGGGGGGTACACCTTCTCCCGCGAGAGCGTGCAAAAATTATTCCGTAAACTCTTCCTCAGAAGATGCCCCGCTGAAGCATCACAGTGGTCCTTACAGTCGTTGAATCCGGCGCAAACTCTCCCTGAGTTCGCCGCTATAGCGGACAGGGTTGTGCGCCCACCTATAACCTCTACTTCCAACGTTTTCGCAGTCTCTCCCACCCCTGCCACCGCTACCACTCTCCCTCCACCGCAAACAGCTGCGCCTCACGCCCAACACATTTCCCTTCTCCCTCAACCGCCTTCTGCCGCCTTCCCAGCTCAACCTCCTTATTCCCACCCTCCACCCCTTCCCACCCTCAGATTTTTCCAGTACAATCTTCTCTAGCATCTCTCGAGGCCCGGATGTCGGTTTTTGAAACGGGCATGGCTGAGATAAAATCTGCTCTTCTTTCCATCACTTCGGCTAGTATTAATAACACCTTTCGCTCTCGTGATCGCACTCCATACAACTTTCGCCCTTCTCGTGGTCCTCGTTCTCCCTCTGCTTCTTCCTCCCGCCAGCGCCAGTACCCACATGGGTACTGTTACTATCACCACACTTTCGGTATGGACGCGAATAAGTGCGATCCTTCCTGCCCTCTCTATCACGGAAACTCGACAGCCATCCCGTCGTAGGAGCGACGGGAGATGCTGGCTCCTTTTCTTCTTCTCCTCCTACTACACAGGACGTTCTTCGTATCTACGACCATTCTACTAAGCTTGCCTTCTTGATCGATTCTGGCGCTTCGCTTTCGTTGGTACCCAGGGACCCTTCTCAGGACTCGGCTATCCCTCTTTCTGGCCGGCACCTGTTCGCTGCTAATGGCTCTTCCATTCCGGTGTATGGAGAGCGGTTATGCACGTTGGATCTTATTCTCTGCCGTTCTCTGCGCCGGTTCACATGGGTTTTTCTGGTCGCTGAGGTGACACAGCCCATCATTGCGTGCTAATTTTTGTCCTATTTTAACTTATGGTCGTCTTCGGAATCGCCGACTTGTTGAATGGCGGATACTCTTTTATCTCCCGGTGCTATTATTGATTCTGCTCTAAAGGGTATTTTCTGCTATTGCTCCTCCAACTTCTTCAGCAGTCTCTCCTTTTCTGACCCTCCTGCAGAAGGAATTTCCTTCTTTATTACATCCTTGCTCGGCAGACATGCCAGTTCAGCATTCTGTCGTGCATCATATAGAGACAGTGGGCCCTCCGACTTTTGCTCGGGCTCGTCGCCTTCCACCTGATAAGCTTAAGGCCGCCAAGGCTGAGTTTGAACACATGCTACAGCTGGGTATTGTGTGCCGCCTTCCAAGAGTTGTTGGTCTTCTCCGCCCATGGTTCCTAAAGGTCTACGGGGGATTGGAGACCGTGGGTGATTTTAAGGGCTTCTGAATCTGCCCAACCACAGATAGATACCCGTGCCACCATCCATAATTTATCTCCCACCTGGCCTGGCCAACACTAATCTTTTTCCTCTTTTATTTAAATGTTAGCGTAACGAGATACCCGTAGCTCCGGAGGACGTTCTTAAGACAGCTATCATTACCCCTTTGGCCTCTTTGAGTAACACAAGAATGCCATTCGTTTAAAAAATGCAAGCCCAGTCTTCCAGAGGTTCATCGTTCTATCCTCCCGTGGCTATCCTTGCTTGGATATATCTAGACGATCTTTTAGTTGCTCTTCCTCTCCCTGAAGAGCCACGCGATCACTAGTGGCCGTCTTTGGTAGGTTGGATGCTGCGGGAATTCGTTTCAAATCCTACTAAGTGGGTATTCGGTCGTCTTCCTCTTACGTTCCTTGCAAACAGTCTCGGCCGAGGGTATTTTCCCTCTTGTAGACCGCGTGTAGCCGCTATCCGCGCCTTTCCTCTTCCCAAAATCAAAAGCAACTTCGTCAATATCTGGGAAATGAATCCAACTATTATCACAGATTTCTGAAATCAGCGGCAGCCCTCTTAGGCCCACTTACCGCACTCATTCGTCTAAATAGCGACGGCAGCCACCACTAAAGTGGACTGGTCTCCGCCAGGCAGAGCCTGCCTTTGAGCTTCCCAAAGATGCCCTCGCTCGCCACTCTTTTAGTTCAACCCCACGATACCGCACCAGGAGAGTAAAGGTAGATGCCTCCGATTTCGCTGTTGGTGCGGTGCTTCAGCAAGTTCCAAAAAGGTGAATGGTGCCCCACTGCCTTCTTTTCCACGCAAGCTGCATCCGCCGAAACAAGGTATAGTGCTTTTGGAAGGAAGTTGCTTGCTATGTATCTTGCTGTTCGCCATTTTAGGTACTTTTTGGAAGGACGGGAATTCCACATCCTGACCGACCACAAAGCGATCACTTGTGCGATGGTTTCCGGCATACGTTAGTGATTCATAAAGATTTGTGCTTAGTGGTTTCCCAGTTTAACTAAACGACATACGTCACATCTCCGGAGTGGATAATTTCACCGCGGATGCTCCTTCTCGGATTGAAATTAACGCTCTTTCCCCATTCCTGACATTGATTACACAGCTATGGCCGGTGCCAGGAGCAAGACATATCGATCTTCCGGCAGGACTCTTCTCTATAGCTGCAGTGGCTCAATCTTCCGGGCATATAGAAGAGACTCTTCGTGGCGAACACTTACAGGCACCCTAGCCCCTTCGTTCCAAATTCTACTTCGAAAATCCAGTCTTCCTGCCATCTCTCCATTCGCTTTCACACCCTGGCGTCGAGGTTTCACGCAAACTAGTAACAGCTCGTTTTGTGTGGCCTAAAGTTACCGCCGACGTAGCGAACTGGGTTCGCGCCTGTATGGCTTGTCAGCGCTCTAAGGTGCAAAACAAAGCTAATGCGCCCGAAGCAACTTATTGCTGTTTTCGGGGATTTGATAAGTGAGACAGTATCCAATGAATGCCTCTCTTCCACTTCTCTCATCGTCGTTTGCAATGTTAGCTGCCTATATAGAAGATGTCTATGCGGTTGGATCCGAAGCATCCCTCCTTCGATTCTCCTTGGCATTTTTATAGCTAAAGCATCTGTTTTCATTTGGATTTCTCGGTTTGGCAATTCCTCTCTCGGTCGACGGTATTTTCAAGGTCGCGTTTTGGAATCCTTTTCTTGTAAAGTGATTTTAGCGCTTGCTGGTTCTGGAGAGATCATACTACCAGCTTCTATCCTAATTCGAATGGGATTTTGTTGAGAGGTTCCATCGTCAGTTAAAGCCTCTCTCATGGCCCATCCACAACCAGAATGGACTGAGGCTCTTCCTTTGGTTATGCTGGGTATAGCACAGCCGTTAAGGAGGATCTTCAGTGTTCAGCTGCAGAACTTGTTTATGGCCTGCCTGGCGAGTTCT